>JANFAF010000113.1:0-251818 GCA_024663475.1 Pisolithus thermaeus | reverse complement strand
ACCGGTTGAGCGGTTACCAAAGTAGACATCGGCGAGGTACGGCGGCCGATAACACGAAGGCGACAAGGAAAGTGACGAGTGAGACGACGACGAGGACGACGGCGGGGAGTCCGAAGGCGCGTAAAAGGAACTTGATGATGGAAACGGAAGGTACGGGGTCGTGGTGTAACAGCCATGATGTCATGAGGGCAAAACCACCAGAGGAGCACACTGATATGAGGGTGTGTCTGACACTCCAGCAGGGCACTGATGGTCAGAGATACAACCTACCAACAGTGGAGGAGATTGCTGCCATTGTTCCTGGGGATGGATCTGAGGAGGTTAGAGCTCAAAGGGACATCATTCTTTGACTTCAAGGTGGAGGATTGCGCTGCATCAGCCAACTTCATCCTGCCTATCTCTGCCTGCACTATGTGCTTCTGTTTCCTCATGGGAGGATGGCTGGCATCTCAACATTCCTCTGCACAATCCTGGAGGTAGAAATTTGCGTGCCAAGAAAGTGACTCAGCTTCTCTGGTATGCATATCGCCTTCATGTCTGTCCTCCTGCAGTGGAGCCAGCCAATCTCTTCCATGGTGGTTAGATTGTTCCAGCAGCTGGTTTGTGATGCCTGGGCCTCTGTTGACCAGTCCAATCTCACTTGGGTTGCCAACAACCAGAAGAAACTCAGAGTTGAGCTGTATGGTGGGCTGCAGGACAGGATGGCAGATGATCACCCACCTGACATGGCAGATGTTGGTCGCATGGTCATCCTTCCCTCCTCTCACAAGGGAAGTGTATGTTACATGCAGCAACTCCTCCAGGATTCTCTTGCCATCTGCAGGGAGTACAGAAAGCCTGATCTCTTCCTGACCATGACTGCAAATGGGAGCTGGCCTGAGATTGTGGACAACATGTTTCCAGGTATGTACATGACTTGCTGGGCACCCATCCCCTCATTCTGACATTGTCCACTTTGTTAGGGCAGAAAGCTGTGGATCATCCTGACCTGGTGCAAGGGTTTTCCATGCCAAGCACAGGCTCTGCTGAAGAAGATTCGTGATGGCTACTTTGGAGCTGTGGCAGGCTTTGTGTACACCATTGAGTATCAGAAGCGTGGCCTCCCTCACATGCACCTCCTTATCTTCCTTGAGGACCAGGACAAGATTCAGACTGTGGAGCAGATTGATGCCATCATCTCAGCTCAGATCCCAGACCCTGCCCTCCATCCCCAGCTACATCAGGTTGTCTCCAAGTCCATGCTCCATGGCCCCTGCAGTCCACAAAGATGTCTGGAGAACAGCATCTGCAAGAAGCGCTTCCCAAAGTCATTCTGTGATGAGACTCTCATAAGGAGGATGGCTATCCAGAGTATGCTTGCCCTCAGAATGGCAGGACTGTAGAGAAGAATGGTGACACCTTTGACAACACTCATGTGGTCCCTCATCCTCAAGAATTGCTGGTGGAGTTTGACTGTCACATCAACCTGGAGGTCTGTGGATCCATCAAGGCTGTCAAGTACATCCACAAGTACATCTACAAGGGTCCAGACCATGCCACCTTGCAGACTCAGGGTCATGATGAGATTCGCATCCTACCTGGATGCCAGATACATCTCTGCAAATGAAGCCTGCCACAACATCTTTGAGTTCCCCATGCATCAGGAATGGCCAGCTGTATACCGTCTGCCTGTTCATCTCCCAGACCATCGGTTGTGGCATTCAATGCTGAAGATCAGCTTGCTGATGTCATTGAGAATGCAAGGGATTCACCTCTTCTTGGGTGGTTCAAGGCCAATGCAGATCCAGTCCTCATTGCTGCTGGTGCAAGGGAGCATCTCTACCAGGATTTCCCAAAGGGCTTTGTGTGGATGAAGACTGAAAGGAAGGGAAGGTCTGTCAGAGGTACAAGGTCATTGGAAGGATGTATGCCATTCCTCCCACTGCTGGTGAATGCTTTTACTTGTGCCTGCTGCTCACTGCTGTCAAAGGTGTGTGTTCTCATCCATACCACTCTGCTATGATTTTTTTTGCTTACCATTCATATCTTAGGTGCCACCTCCTAGAAGATCTTCATACTGTGAATGGTCACCTCTATGAAAACTTCAAGGAGGCTTGCCATGCTCTGGGTCTGCTGCAAGATGACAGGGAATGGCTGCTGTGCTTGCAGGAAGCTGCTCATTTTCGTACTGGATTCCAACTGCGTTGTCTCTTTGTCACCATCCTGGTCCACTGTCATCCAGTGGACCCTCATGTGCTATGGGAGGAGTCCAGGGCCAACCTCTGTGATGATCTGCACCACCGTCTCATCCATCACCTCCACATTGAAAACCCCACTGAGGAACAGATCTTTGATTATGGCTTCATCTCATCACTGAGGATCTTAGGAGGAATGGACGATCCTTAGATGACTTCCCTACCATGCCCAGACCCCAGAGGCAATGGCAGATGATGAGGGGAACAGACTCATTGCTGAGCAGAGAGCATATGACCAGGAGCTCATCCATCACTTTGTGCAAGCTGGCCTGCCCACCCTCAATCAAGAGCAGAGGGCACTCTATGATGCAGTCATGGCTTCAGTGCAGCAGCCAGTTGGTCCTCATGTTGAACTATACGGTTAACTGTTATCAGCTTACATGTGATTGTTGTTCTAAGAATAGTTGTTCCATACTATTCTGATATGTTCTGTTCTACTGGATTACCAGATGACACGTTCCTAGTAGAAAGACAGAGTCGTACCTATATGGAAGGTCCTCTTACTTACAAATATAGTAGTTCTTATCGTAGTTGCAGACACACCTGGTCCGTGCACACCATAGAGGTATATATACCCTGTAGGATACACCACAGGATGTAACAAGCGGAATACAGAGCTCTCTCTCTCTCTATCATCCTCACTCAGAACTACATTCCTACCTACCAAGACCAACACCAACTGAACCACTAAAGGCAAGTGCTCTGCCATATTGCCCTTGACCCCACAATCCTCTGCGCAATAGGTTATGAGCCCCAAGTAAACGGGTGCTTATCGTCCAACGGACAATAGATCATTGAGGAAGACGTTCGTCATTGACTATGCCGTTGAACGGACCTGAAGTGCTAGGTTGGGCATTGGCCACCTTGATGCTTTTGTTCATTCTAGGCATTTGTCAGGCGGTCTACGTCGTTAACACGGTTGGAGGTCCTTTTAATCTTGCGCTGGTATTATCTACTGTTATGTGGGGAACTTTTTTAGGCATCCCTACGTGGCATGGCATATATTCCTCTTATCAGGAATATCGTATTCTCTTGGGGCACTATTGTCAAGTGCGCATTCGTGTAGGTGTCCTTGTTGAGACCAGAACTCTGGAAACTCCTCAGATAGCCACTGCCTTCCTATAAGGCACACGAGTTTGGGATTTAGATTATCAACCCAACCTTGACCCAGTTCCTCGGTATCCTCTATCTCCTCTGCCCTACATGCTTGATCTTCCCGTTAATCAAAGGGAAATAAATGTTCACGAGCACTTACGTGGACTGGCCCCAACGACTTATTGGGCCAAGTGCTTTTTATGAAAATCCGGTTGCCCCCGATTGCTTAGAGGTCGCCCTAATGACCTCCTTGAGCTTCTTCCTTCGACTCTGATGGGGATGACGAGGATCCGAACCGGTTATCCGAGTTCGATCTCTTGTAGTTGCGTCCTTTCATCATCTCCTCTCGAGTTCATTATCTGATGCACATCCTGGTGTCCAGATGTCCGCTGTCATCGTCAACTGGAATGCACTTATTACCAAGCCTGTGTTGCCTTCCTGACCTTTCCCTATTGTGGTTGAGCGAGAGACCACCATCGCTTTAGAGAAAGTGAGTACGACGGAAGAGTATTCACACGCTAGGTACATCAAGCATATAATAGGATATACCGAAGCCCTATATCACGAAAAAGCCAACCACTGGAGACGGGTAGCCTATGGAGATCATGAAAAACCCTTTTTCCTACGAACACCATCGCAAAACTCCGTCGTCCCTGCTATCGCCATGGAATATTCCTGGTCGACCCTGAAGCAACCTGACAACTTTGATTTCTCCTCACCTTTTTATGGACCCACGCATACACGTGTCCTTCCATTCCTATCTTGTCAACTGCTTGCCAAACTGTCTCCCACATCAACTCCTCATGCCATTGCTAATTTTAATGGTGTAGATATTCCATCGTTCACTTATGAAGATCCATCCATCCATACCGTTCCCGCTTTCCACCATCACAAACGACATCTTCTTCTACTTTAAGGAAGAGTCCACCCGTCCTATAGTTCCAAGAGTTTGCTGGATTCATCCCCTCTCTTTGGGTTTGGAACCGCCATTTGGAATGCACTTTCTGAGGATCTTGGAATTCTGATAAAACATCCCTCGAGTGCACTCCCGGATATCTCCGGAATCGGATGAAGAACAGTGAACAGCGAAGAGATCCTAAGTCGTATTATCCCTACAGGATCTCAAAAGCAGTATCAATTTGGAGCAAAAAACATGGTATGACGAAGAATCCCAACAACTTTGTTGGAGATCTTATGGCAGAATTACACGCTGGATCTTATGGCCCAGCAAGTTGACGATTTTTATTGGACTTACAACGTGAAATGGACAAAGGTGATGGAAAAGATTTGTTCTCTCGGCCCTCCGCCCTCCAGAGGAATCTATTCCAGACGTCGTCAGCGAGCATATGCAAACCATGCTGCCAAGAACTTATCTGCTTCCAGGAAATTACCCTGAAGCATATGCCGGTTATGGACAAATAGGATATTATTTTAGCGATGTTACGAATATGCCTCCTGTAAATGTCTTTCAGCTCATGTGCCATAAAAGTCAGCGATATAGTCAGTTCATTCTCCCTTACTCCATTGGTATCCATGGAGGAATAGCGTTGAGAGATGAACGAACCACTTATTCACTTCACGAAATGGGTTATCCACATCTGCTGGCATATCATTATTTCGAAGAATTGGAATTCCAAAACTTCGAAAAAGCTGAATTTAGACAAAAGGCGCTATATCAGAAAGGGAAATTCGACTCCACTAAAGAAACATAACCCACGATCTTCTGGAAAACCGAAGATATGCAGAAAAAGGCCTTCACAACGCCAACAACAGTCCTTCCGTCGTGCAGCTCTGGAAACCACTGCTGGCGATCAGGTTCTTGACGACATACTAATTCTAGAATTCTTCTAGTTTTACTATGCCGATCAAAAGGAAATTTCAGCTTCGAAAAACATTCCACGCCTTAACGGCTCAAACTACTCTTCTTGGAAAGCCATGATAAAAGGATACTTTTTAACTCTCGATGTCTGGAACGTCGTAAATGGAACCGAAACTTGTCTGGATCGGACAAATGCTGCAAATGCCACTGCCGTTAAGTTATGGGATACTAAGAACAGCCGAGGAATGGGCACGATTCTCTTATATTGTGACCCAGTTATATCAGTATCTTTGGAAACCAAAGATACCACTTATGAAATGTGGACAGCTTTACAAGCTTCCTATGGAGCTCCCACTGCTGTATCAGCCTACACAGACTTTTTGAGACTTCTCAAATTTGGATCAATCCTTCTGACGACTTGGGATCCAAACTCGCAGAAGTGAACATGATACTCGGGTCGCTTGCGACTCAAATATAACTTTATCTGAACCCGTCCAATGTATGATGCTCTGTGGAGCATTCACTGATAAATGGGGAGCTGGTCCAACAAATATTTTATCCTCGGTTAAAACACAAGATCTCAAAATGGCAGACGTCATTCCAAGACTAAAGGAGTTAGCGTCACATCGTACTGGGCAGTCTAATTTGCCCAAACTAGAAACCAACAACGCCGAAACCGGTTCATCCAGGTTTTCTTCACAACTGCTCATTAACCGTCTCTCAAAACCACCACACTGTCGCAAATGCCGCAGAAATCATCTGACCGAACAACATATTGACAGGCAACAGAATATAAGAGGAAGAGGAAGCTTCAGAGGTCGAGGAGGTTTTCCACCATGAAGTGGAACACCATATCCTCCCCAAAATCAACAACAACAAACTCAAGGACAGTCAAAGGGAAAACAATGTGCACGTCAAATTCGTGGTCATGGTCGTGGCCGTGGCAGGTTTGCCGCAGCCGATTATACAGAAGAACCTGAGGAATCCCAGGAGTATGATAGTCATGACCAGTATGATGAACAATATGATCAAGGCTATGAGTCTTATCATATAAATTTACAAAACACTATCGACGATGCCTCCCGCTTTGAAGAGTTTAACGATGAAATAACTCCTGTCCCGTTTCTTCAGAACGAAGAATCACATACAGTTGAGTATGTTGATGAAGCTCCTCCTGGAACTGTTGTTAATTTGCCTTGCCAATGCGAAATGTGCCTTCGAACAGTATCCCGACTACATCTACGGGTACTACCGGATCTGGCCACACAACGTGGTCTTCAAACTGTGGAGAGGAGGAGATGGACATCTGCTGACTTCGGAAACCGAGTCGATGAGTCCTCCAACACCAATCCTGGTATTGATAGATCCGGAGGTGGAATGGAAGATACCTCCACACACGGCACTGGTAATGAGAGAGAGGAATGCGTACAAAGCATTCATAAAAAGGTTAAGGGATCTAGGCATAACCGTCCTAGAGTAACGGTATCCTTACAAGATTTTCATGCTTCGGTAACCGAGCATAAATATCCCAAACCTATACGATATGTACGATTACCTGATGATTACGAACCGGACCCTATGATAGAGGGTGCATCTGGCTTTTCTTACAGTGTTAATGATGATGCTTTTGACGCTTATCCTTGTGATTTGGAAACCAATCACATAACTAACAAGGTATCCAAGAATTGTATGTGGATGTTAGACTCAGGATGCACAAATCATGTGACTCCTTGTCGAGCTGACTTTATGACCTACAAGTCTTTTCCTAAACCAGCTTTTGGACATACCACTGGTCATGAACCTGTCAAGCTATACGGAAGAGGGACTGTTATATTGAAATTGGAATCCAATAATTACCTGACATTATGAGACGTAATTCATGGAGACTTCTCCAAACGCCTATGTTCACGAAACCAACTCTTGAAATCTGGTTACAAGAGTTATGCAACGAAAATGCACGAGGTGATTCGTACTCCCGATGGTCGTGAAGTCCTCAAGGCGACATGCTTGTCTACTTCGCGGTTGCACTGGTTCTATGGAGTTCCTGTCCATTCCTCCAGTGCCATTAAGACCGTAGACCTAAGGACAATTGAATTGGATCAATATACTCTTTGGCATAATCGCCTTGGACATCCGGGCATTTCTGTTATCAAAAACTGTTCTCACCATGTTTCTGGATTTCCTGCTGAGCTAATCGCGAAATCCCTACCTATCTGTCGAGGATGTACTTCTGGCAAAATGACATCTGATCCCTTTCATGCCTCTTCTAAACGAGCTTCTGCTCCCTTGGAATTGGTTCATGCAGACCTTCTTGAATTACCTGTTGAGTCTTATTATCGAGCACGATATGTCTTCACCCTCCTTGACGACTACTCCTCTTTTGGCTTTTGCCTCTACCTCTGACTGAAGTCTGACACTCTATCTCGTTTTCGCGATTGGTTATCCATTGTCGAATGACAAACTAGTTGTCTGTTAAAGACTTTCCGTTCGGATCGAGGGGGAGAATTTATGGGTACTGAGTTTAGATCGCTCCTCAACTCCAAAGGCATAATTCATGAACTGTCTATTGCGGACCAACCACAACAAAACAGACGAGCTGAACGCTTTAATCGGACTATCCTTGAAAAGGCTGGATCAGTTCGTCATCATGCCTGTGTACCCAAACATTATTGGAACTTTGCCTTTGATCATGCTTTACACGTATACAACCGCACTCCATTGAGGAGATCCCTTTGGAAAACACCGTGCGAACTATTCCTAGGCAAAATCCCCGACATATCATATTTCCGAGTCTTTGGATGCTTAGCCTACGTTTGGATTCCCAAAGATCAAAGAAAGGATAAATTGGAACCTCATGCCTTAGAAATGATTTTCCTTGGCTATGAACCCAATACGAAGGGATATCGGTTCCTACATGGCCAAAAAGTTATAATTGCTAGAACCGCAAAATTTGCCAAAGAAGTTTTTCCTTTTTGTAGTACGGATTTAGGAAAGGAACACAAATCCAATAACTCAGACCTTATCCCTGTGACGAACCAAAAACCAATACAAACTAACGTACCTACCAACGATGATTGGATGGAAAATGGGCCTGATCAGCCAATGGATGAGACACCCCAATCTCGACCACAAACTCCAAACATAGAAAATGACCCACCGCGGAATAATGGTGAAGGTGACCAGGATGCTGGAGATCCGCATATACCACCAAGGGACTTCCCACCAAGGGCAAATCCACGTACCGATTGAAATGCACCACAGTTAAGAGAAGAATGGGTGCAACATCCTCATAAACCTTTCAATGTACCTGCTGAACCAAAAAGACCTCTCGTTATTGCTTGAGAAAATCCAAGAATTCCTCGAATAAGAATTCCTCCACAACGACCTGGAAATGTTTATGGAGAACACAGAGATCCGGTTGAAATCGAAAAGGAGATTTGAGAAAAACAAGATGCTATTCATAAAATGGTTGATGATAGCATCCAAGCTATCAAACAAAAACATCCTCAGCAAAATCCACCGTCGACAACAGAGGAAACACAACAACCTGAAGCAGGACCTTCGCGTTTTCCGGGAGCTCAAACCGATGAGAGAACAGACACCTCATTCGTGACTCTATTAGCTGCGCATATTAAACAAGCACCGGAACAGTTTAGGGATGTATTAAGACTCCCAAAGACTGAACAAACCGTCTGGTTTGACACAATGAAGGATGAAATTAAATCAATCGAAGAAAGGAAAGTTTGGACACTAGTGGATCCTCCTCCAGGACGTAAATTGGTTAAATCAAGATGGGTCTATGCTATCAAAAGTGATGGTCGTCACAAAGCCAGATTAGAAGCAAAAGGCTTTACTCAAGAGTATGGGATGGACTTCAAAGATACTTTTTCCCTGGTCACACGCTTTGAAACAGTGCGGATCCTCCTAGCTCATGCAGCGCAGCACAATTGGGAAATGGAAGCATTAGACGTGAAAACTGCCTTTTTATATGGCAAGCTAGACAAGGAAATTTATATGGAACAACCGGAAGGATTTAAAGTCAAAGGTCAAGAGCACAAAGTATATCGGTTGCTGCGAGCACTATATGGTTTAAAGCAAGCAGCACTCTCGTGGAACAAAGAACTACATCAATCACTCCTTCAGATGGGATTCCTCCGATCAAAAGTAGATGCCGGTGTATATTATTACCAATCAAAAGCCGGAACAGTTATATTCTTGGTCTATGTTGATGATGGACTTTTCCTCGCCTCACACAAGAATTTACTTCAGAAGAAGAAAGACGAGTTTATGAAAACTTGGGAATCTAGAGATCTAGGCGAAGTAAAAGAATATCTTGGAATCCAAATAAAAAGAAATCGCCAAACCAATGAAATTTGGTTAGATCAAATCCCGTATGTTCAAAAGGTCGTTAAACGATTCGGAATGGAGCATGCAACGTCTGTTCGCACACCCCTACCTTCTGGATACATTCCTGAAAAAGCTCCAGAAAAATACCAATCAAATTCTCAGCTTCGATCTCGTTATCAATCGGTTATAGGATCACTTTTATATATGGCTCTGGGAACCAGACCAGATATTGCTTTTTCGGTTATCCGAATGTCACAATATATGTCAAATCCAACCGATCTTCACTTGAAACAGGCATTACATATAGTTCGTTATGTGGCATCCACACCAAACCTTTGCCTTCATTATCATGGAAAGGAAGCTAGAATTTATGGTTTTGCCGATTCCGATTGGGCCTCAAATAAAGACACTCGTCATTCAACCACCGGCTTTGCCATGTATTATGGCAACTCCCTTATATTGTGGAGATCCCGAAAACAAAAGACAATCGCTCTCTCTTCTACTGAAGCAGAATATATGGTGATGTGCGATTCTGCCAGACAAATTAAATGGCTCGATATGCTCTTCAAGGAATTATCCTTCAAAATGGACAAAACCATCCTTTATTGTGATAATATGGGTGCACGCTTTATTGCCGAAAACCCAGTCTCAGATGGACGCTCCAAACACATTGACATCCAGTGGCACTTTGTTCGTGAATGTGTTGAAGAAGGATTATTCGCCATTGAATACGTCAATACTACTCGACAAAGGGCTGATGGATTAACCAAGTCCTTAACCTGGCAAAAATTTGAACAAAATCGCTCGTCATTAGGATTGGTAAACCAACCTACAGTGAGTGAAAAAACGTGTGCAATGTTTGGCTGTTTTGTACTAAGTCCAGTGTAGCGCCATGAGGCGTGGGAATCATGCTTAGCCTTGGTGAGGTGGGTGGTAGTACTCGCTCTTGGCTACAAAATGGTCCCAGGGTCATGTGATTTGGTGCAGTAGTCCTTGAGATATGTCCATTATAAAACAGCTACACCATTGCACACATTTATTCACTTTTGGGCTGGAAGTAAAATCTGAGTCAAATGAAGAGATAATTGTGGTTGTTTGGTCCTACAAACAAAGATACACATATAAACATTGTGTCTGAGTTTGAACAAGTTCACACGCTTCTTTATTTCCAACCTTTACCACCATGAGATCCATCTCCTCCACCCAAAGGAATACTATCCTCACTATGCTTGATTCTGGTCATTCTCCTTCCTCTATTGCCTCCAGTACTGGCCTACATCGCTCTACCATCTCTAGACTTCGTTCCAAGGAGTGTTCCAGCCTGCAGAAGTCCACTGGAGGTCATCCATCCAAGCTTTCCCCTGCTAATATCCACCATGCCATCCACCTCATCTCAACTCAGAAGGCAGACAATGCTGTGCAGGTGACCAAAACTCTCACCAATGTCATCAACCAGCCCCTCCACCCAAATACTGTTTGCCAGCACCTGAAGAAGACTGGTATGAAGGCTGTGGTAAAGCGAAAACAACCTATCCTCTCTGCCAAGCATTGCAAGGCAAGGTTGGACTTTGCCTATGCCCATAAGGATTGGACTTTGGAGGACTGGAAGAGGGTGGTATGGTCTGATGAGACTAAAATTAATCACCTGGGGTCAGATGGGCGCAAATGGGCATGGAAAAAGCCAGGGGAGAAGCTGAATGATAGGCTAGTAGAGGGGACACTGAAGTTTGGAGGAGGGTCTCTCATGATGTGGGGCTGTATGACCTGGGAGGGTGTTGGGTATGGCACCAAGATTGATTGTAGGATGGACAGAGACCTCTACCTCCAAATTTTGAAGGATGAACTACAAGATTCCCTTGAGTATTATGGTCTCCATCCTCCTGACATCATCTTCCAGCAGGACAATGACCCCAAGCACACCTGCAAACAGGTCAAGGAGTGGCTAGAGGAGCAGGATTTTAGGACTATGGTATGGCCTGCACAGTCCCCTGACCTCAACCCCATAGAACATGCCTGGGGTTACCTCAAGAGGAGGCTTGCAGAGTATGAGCATCCTCCCAAGGGAATACTGGAGTTGTGGGAGAGGACTCAGGTGGAGTGGAACAATATACCAGCTGAAGAGTGTCAGAAGTTGATTGAAAGCATGCCTAGGAGGGTGGAGGCAGTGATTAAAGCAAAAGGAGGCTATACCAAGTACTGATATTCCCCAAATACCCCTCACTTTTCAAAAGTGAATAAACGTGTGCAATGGTGTAGCTGTTTTATAATGGACATATCTCAATGACTACTGCACCAAATCACGTGACCCTGGGACCATTTTGTAGCCAAGAGCGAGTACTACCACCCACCTCACCAAGGCTAAGCAGGATTCCCACGCCTCATGGCGCTACACTGGACTTTGTACAAAACAGCCAAACATTGCACACGTTTTTTCACTCACTGTATCTAGAGCAAGGGGGAGTGTTGAAACTATTACCGGTTAACTGTTATCACTTACATGTGATTGTTGTTCTAAGAATAGTTGTTCCATACTATTCTGATATGTTCTATTCTACCGGATTACCGGATAACATGTTCCTAGTAGAAAGACAGAGTCGTACCTATATGGAAGGTCCTCTTACTTACAAATATGGTAGTTCTTATCGTAGGTGCAGACACACCTGGTCCGTGCACACCATAGAGGTATATATACCCTGTAGGATACACCACAGGATGTAACAAGCAGAATACAGAGCTCACTCTACATCATCCTCACTCAGAACTACGTTCCTACCTACCAAGACCAACACCAACTGAACCAATAAAGGCAAGTGCTCTGCCATATTGCCCTTGACCCCACAATCCTCTGCGCAATACCTCATTCTTTGTGCACAGTGGAGGAGGGTGTGGAAAGACTTACAGTACCTTGCCAAACTCATTGCTGCTTCAGTTTGTGCCAGTAACAAGATTGTCCTCTGTGTTGCATCCACTGGCCTTGCCTCCCTCTTGCTCCCTGGTGGTCGGACTGCACACTCCCGCTTCAAAATCCCCATTCCCTGTCATGAGGGCAGCTCCTGTAACATCAAAAAGGATGACCTCAACCATCAGCTGCTTCAGCAAACTGCCCTGATCATTTGGGATGAAGTACCAACTCAGCATCACCATGTAGTGGAGTGTGTGGATCGTACCCTTTGTGATCTCCTGCAGGAGGGCCATCCATTTGGAGGAATCACCACTCTCTTTGGGGGAGACTTTAGGCAAACTCTCCCAGTTGTTCCTCATGGATCCAGAGAGCAGATAGCGGGGGCAACACTGTGTCGTTCCAATCTCTGGCCTGCACTTCAAGTCCATCACCTCCATCAGAACATGAGACTTGGAAGGGATCCTGAGTGTGACCAGTGGGCAGAGCAGCTGTTGCACATTGGTGTGACAGAAGGAGAGATAGAACTTCCACCCCACATGTCCTGTGGTGATGACTTGGACTCCCTCATCAATGCCATGTATGCAGACTTGCTCAACCCTCCTCAGAACCACCCTCCACAGCACCAGTACTTCTTGGATCGCACCATTCTATCTGCCAGGAATGCTGAAGTCCATGAAATCAACTCCACCATTCTGGGGAAAGTTGCTGGAGAGAAGGTTGTGTGCAGGAGTGCAGACTCTGTCACTGACAACCAATATGATTATATTCCAAGGGAGGTACTGAACACATTTGAACCATCAGGATTTCCTCTTCATGAACTGGAGTTGAAGCCTGATGCACCCCTCATGCTTCTTCGCAACCTGGACCCCATCCATGGCCTTTACAATGGTACCAGACTGGTCTTGGTCAGATCCACCCATCGTATATTGGAGTGTCATGTGCTGCAGGGAAGGGATGGAGATGCTAACAATGATGTGGTGCTGATCCCTCGCATGGCTCTGGATGCCAATCAAGATGACTTTCCAGTTCCTTTGCGCCGTCTGCAATTCCCTGTTCGTCTGGCCTATGCAATGACCATCAATAAATCACAAGGCCAGACAGTCCAGCATGTGGGCCTTGACCTGAGGACCCCTGTATTCTCTCATGGACAATTATATGTGGCTCTCTCCAGATGTACTCATCCAAGGAACATCAAAGTACTGTATGGTGGCCAAGGGCAGCAAACAAACAAAGCCACAAATGTGGTGTTCAATGAAGTTTTTAGAGGATTGAATGTATGAATGTACCATACTATAGATGTCACTTTCTGAAAAGATATGTGTATATGTGTATATATAATGTATCAACATCCAATTGAACTATTTTATTTACCAGCTGATTGAAGTATTGTACAGGAAGTCTATGTCAGTGAATGGACTCCATGCCAATGAACACACTCCAAGCCAGTGAACATACCCAACACCAGAGGGGTGGGGGAGGCCAAAGGGCTGCAAAGCAGCCCTGAGGCCAAAGGTCATAAGTATACTGATAAATATACCAGCATCTGCAAGGCTGAAGGGCTGCGAAGCAGCCCTGAGGCCCAAAGGTCATTGGAGTATGCTGGTGGACATACCCCATGGTTTGGAAGGGTAACCCCCCAGCTGCGAAGCAGCCGCGAGCCCGAAGGGCTCGTTTTATCACAAGGACTTATACATACGAAGGGTTAGCCAGGTAGCTGTTCACCGATTCAATGCCTAGTATCTGGAACCTTCTCGTTGACCATCTACATCTTCGCAACAGTTCTCGGGCCTGAGCGGGCCCTCCCCGGAAAAGAAGGGACTACCCTCTCACTGGGGTTGGGAGACCTTGCGTTATAATTGTGGGGGATGCCATGGGGCTGTGTACCTCCCGTTTGAATGGCTGCTGCAAGTTGGTACATATTCTCTGTCTTCGCGGTCAGCACCAATCAAGCTTGAGCAAGATTATGTACAACTCATATCCCGGATGATCGATGTGATCCCGGAGCGTCCGAAATCTGCGTCATGTGTCATCGGATCGGATGTGACAATGCTGGAAACTACCGCGCTCGTTTGTTTGAACGAGGCGAATAATAGCCATCCACTGCACTGTAAGAGATCTTCGCCATTCGTCCGAAACAAATTGCACACTACGTGGACTGGGTGAAAGTCTGCTTGCCAAATCCGTATATAGACTATCCGGCTCTAGCCTGCCGTGGTTGGTAGACGCCGCAACGCTATCAAACAATCATCCCATCTCATTTGACCTGCCTTTGTGTTGTTCCCTCATGAACGCGCCTGACGGGGTAAACAACGTATTTCCCATCTTGCTTCTGCACAACGGCACATCAACATTTCCGGGGTCATTTGAGTGTGTCTCGGCTATATTTGCACTACCCGTGGCTTCCTCCCACATGGGTTAAATCGCCGGCTACTTGAATATGGCTGTGCGGTGTACGCAGTGGAAATACATATAGGCCGCACAGCACTCGAGCATAAGTACACGACTAGGTTCCCCGGTAGAGGCAGCATGCGACTTACTCCTCTGACCTTGCCCGGTGTTATCACAGCGCTCGCGAGCGTGACATTTGCCAAGACTAGCATCGTTGGCCGAGATGTAGGATCACCATATACCCGGTTCACCTCAACCAAATTCAATGGGACGGACCTGCGCTATGTCACGGACTCCGGTATCTGTGAGACCACGCCAAATGTAACGCAGTATTCTGGATACGTCGAAGTCGGAAAGAATATGTCCATGGTAAAGTTGGACTCCTCTGTTGACGTGACGCGTCCACGACTAACGTTAAGGCAGTGGTTTTGGTTCTTCGAGGCACGTAACTCGCCCGAGACAGCACCTTTTACTCTCTGGTGGGGTATTGTTCTATTACTTTGTGCGGACGCCCCCTGACTGCAACCCAGGCTAAACGGTGGGCCGGGGTGTTCGTCTATGATAGGTCTTTTCCAAGGTAGAGTACTGGCATGCAGCACTACTTTGGAGTGCTGAGAAGCTTTCTCTCAGAGAACGGACCTTGCCATGTTAACCCAGATGGGGAGACGACACGCCTAAATCCATACAGGTGACGTACCAAGTCTACGTTTAAGCGGTGAAGGATCACTGAGTTGTCGTTAAGTTGGAACAACGTAAGCAACAGTGCGTACAATTAGACGCAGTGCATCCCAATAAGATATCTCACTTTTCACAAGTGATCTATATCGATCAACCTATCGGAACGGGTTTCTCGTATGGGACCGATACGGTGAACAGTACGGAGGCTGCAGCACCTTTCGTGTGGAAGGCTTTCCAAATCCTGTTTGAGAGTCGAGCATTGGCCAAGTATCGTAGTCGCGAGTACGTCCCTCCTTGAATCAGTCTTACTGGTATCTGAAAGCGATTAATTACAGGTTCGTGTTCGCAACAGAGAGCTACGGCGGGCATTATGGTCCCGATTTTGTCACTTATTTTGACGAACAGAATGCAAAGATTGCCGATGGCACCCTTGACGCCGAGCCAATCGTAGTCAGGGCGTTACTGAACAACAAGTAAGTACCTTGCCAGCATCCAGGCTCTAAACTTTAGCTCTGGTCATTTATCTAGCGGATGGATTGATCCCCTGATTCAAAACATTGCTTACTACACATTCGCGAAGAACGCCCCCGGATATGGACAACTTCTTCCGGACGCAGTGTTGGCAAACCTTTCGCAAGCCCTGTGGGGCGAAGGCGGCTGCGTGCAGCAAGAGCTGGCTTGCTATGCCGCTGGAAACTCTTCCGCATCGGATACGGTTTGCCACAGTGCTTATCGTTACTGTGTACGTGTTTCAGGCCTACCCGATGACCTCGCTTGGAACAGCTCTTTAGAGTGAATACGTCCTTACTCCGGCCGTTGGAAACTATGATCCGTACGATTTCCGTCAGAACTCTACAGCCTTTTTCCCCCCTGATTACTATGCCAATTATCTCTCAATCGAGAGTGTGAAGAAGCAGATCGGTGCCGAGACTAATTACACAGAATGTTCCAACGAGGGATACTTCAAGATTATAAAAACTGGTGATGTGAGGTTACCAGCGTGGATCGGATCCGAGCTGTTGTGCTCAATGTCTTTTCCTTTCTCTAGTTTGCCCGATCGTTCTTGCCAGACTTGTCCCAACTGGCAAATTCCGGATTGAAGATCCTGATATGGGTATGTAAGGGTGCCTTCAAGTTCATTGAGTATCTGTCTAATCCAGGGTTACTTGCTAAGGCTGGTGATGTTGACATCATGTGAGCCTAACGATCGTGCTTGTCTTGGCTCCCCTGACCACCTGCGTGAGCTAGATGCAATTGGGTCGGTGTAAGTAGGTCACTGACCGACGTCTCGCTGTTGGTTGACCCTTTTGGCCGCTTCAAGGTTTATGCGACTGTTCGCGCCATGGATTGGTACGGAAACACAAGGCTGAACAGTACCTCCCTTACCAACATAACCCTAAATGGAACACCCATCGCTTCGGTGGCAAATGTGGACAACTTCACCTTTGCGTACGTCCCATCCCTATCCTCATAGATGATCACCTACACCCCGTATCCGCAGGAGGGTCTTCGGAGCTGGTCACGAAGTAGTAAGTACATCCTCATCACCTGATTTCGCGTCACGACGGATTGAACGAGATTGCAGCCCGCTTTCAAGCCTGCTGCTGCATTGGAGATATTCACCCAGGTTATTCGTGGAGAACAGTTGCACTCAGCATAAACGTGGAGAGGCAATACTTCGAACGATTTTTTAGTTTCAATGTTGTGACGGAATTTTACTTACTCACTTATCTCGGTATGCGCGAACCTGACACACGTTACTTGCTTTTGCCCTATTTACAAGAAGACACTCGCCTTTCCACTGCAAAGGCTGAACTTTGTAAATACTCCATCCTTCTTAGGCATTGCTATACGAACTCGGAGAAACTGCAGAGACTGGTCAAAGCCCTTACCCAGAGCGTCTGTCGACAGTGTTAGATATGTCAAAGGGTCGGACTGCACTCAGTTTGCATAATCCCTGATTTTCTAGCACATATCACCCCGGGCACGAATGAAGTTACAATCGAAAAATATGCAAAATTTTTCAGGAGATGCTGCCCACTCTTCCCCAACTCATGCATTCTTTTTCGAGTCGATTATAAGAGACATGTTGCCATACAGCGTGCTTTATCTTCGACTCTCAAGATGTTCAGATGATGTTCGAGCGGATTTATAGTGGACCGTCACAACGCCAAAGGGCTGTTTCTCCCTTCACTACCAACTTATATATATGCCATACCAGCTGAAAGTCGAAAGGTGGGGACAGCCACGCCCCCGACGAGTTACAACAAATCCTTCAGCCTTTAGTGAGTTATTGCCTGCCTTCCTTCCAGCCAGTCGCCGCGCTAGATATCACTGAAGACATTCGGGTAAAGTACCACTTGAAGTCGCGGCCTTGTATCCTGCCAAACCTGTATACCCGCTATCCGAGTTCGAACTAATAGCGTGCTTGGTTTGTGCAGACACCACGATAAGTACAACCGATCGATCACCTGCTTTTTTGCGTGGAAGTGCGGCTAGATGGGCACCTTGTGATTTCTTAAGGTTGGCCCAGAAACCCTTCTCAAGGAGGCTGCGATGACGTGTACGCACGGTGGATATTTGTTTTTCCCGTCCAGCTTCTGCACAACGGCCGGGCCGACAACCGTTTTCGAGGTCATTCACGTGAGTTTCCACTAAAGATACGCTGGTGACCACGCGCGGCATGTACTCAATGGTTGATGCTATCTCCACCTGCCCCACATGCTCCTATGTGGACTGAATCGCCGGCTTCTTAGGTACTGCTACGCCCAGCCAGAATATTTATAGGGCCGCACAGCACTCGAGCATAAGTACACGTCTGGCTCCCCCGGTAAAGGCGGCATGCGACTTATTCCCCTGATCCTGCCCGGTGTTATCACAGCGCTCGCGAGCGTGACTTTCGCCAAAACTAGCATTGTTGGCCGAGATGCAGGTTCACCATATACCCAGTTCACCTCAACCAAATTCAATGGGACGGACCTGCGCTACGTCACGGACTCTGGTATCTGTGAGACCACGCCAAATGTGACGCAGTACTCTGGGTACGTTGAAGTCGGGAAGAACATGTCCATGGTGAACTTGGACTCCTCTGCTGACGTGAGGCGTCCACGACTAACGGCGAGGCAGTGGTTTTGGTTCTTCGAGGCACGAAACTCGCCCGAGACAGCGCCTTTCACTCTCTGGTGGGGACATTGTTCTATTACTTGTGCAGACACTGCCTGATCAACGCAACTCAGGCTAAATGGTGGGCCGGGGTGTTCGTCTATGATAGGTCTTTTCCAAGGTAAAGGGTATTGAGACGCAATACTACTGTGGAGCGCTGAAAAGCTTGCCCTTAGAGAATGGGCCTTGCCAGGTCAACCCAGATGGGGGGACGACACGTCTAAACCCATACAGGTGACGTACCAAGTCGATGTTTAAGCGGCGAAGAGTCATTGATTTGTCATTTTTGCAAAGTTGGAACAACGTGAGCAACAGTGCGTACAATTGGACGTGGTACATGCCGATAAGGTATCTCACTCTTCACAAGTGATCTATATCGACCAGCCTATCGGAACGGGTTTTTCGTATGGGACCGATACGGTGAATAGTACGGAGGCTGCAGCACCTTTCGTCTGGAAGACTTTCCAGGTCCTGTTTGAGAGTCAAACATTGGCCAAGTATAGGAGTCGCGAGTACGTCTCTTCCATTAGATGAGCCTTAATGGTATCTTAAAATGGTTAATTACAGCTTCGTGTTCGCAACAGAGAGCTACGGCGGGCATTATGGTCCCGATTTTGTCACCTATTTTGACGAACAGAATGCAAAAATTGCGGACGGTTCCCTTGACGCTGAGCCAATCGTAGTCAGTGCGCTACTGATCAACGAGTAAGTATCCTGCGAGCATCCAGGCTCTCATTTTAACTCCGGTCATTTACCTAGTGGATGGATTGATCCCCTGATTCAAAACATTGCTTACTACACATTTGCGGAGAACGCTCCTGGATATGGACAACTCCTTGCGGACGCGGTCTTGGCAAACATCTCGCAAGCCTTGTGGGGTGAAGGTGGCTGTGTGGAACAAGAGCGGGCCTGCTACGCCGCGGGAAACTCTTCCGCATCGGATACGATTTGCCTCAGTGCTGATAACTACTGTGTACGTGTTTCGGGCACACTATGATGATCTCGCTTGGAACAGCTCTCCAGGGCAACTACGTCGTTACTCCGGCCATGGGAAACTATGATCCGTACGATCTCCGTCAGAATTCCTCAGCCCTATTTCCGCCTGAATACTACCTCAATTATCTCTCAATCGAGAGTGTGAAGGAGCAGATCGGTGCCGAGACTACTTACGAAGAGTGCCCTAACAAGCCATACTTCAAGATTATAAAAACTGGTGACGTGAGGCTACCAGTGTATATGCAATCCGAACCGTTGGGCTTAATTTTCTTTCCCTAGGATGCTCGAACCTTCTTGCCAGATTTATCTCAACTAGCAAACTCCGGATTGAAGATCTTGATATGGGTATGTAAGGGCACCTTCGAGTTTATTGGTATCTGTCTGATTCAATGTTACTCGCCAAGGCTGGTGATACTGACATCATGTAAGCCTAGCAATTCTGTTTGTCTCGGCCCGTTTCACCACCTGTATGGGCTAGATGTAATTGGGTCGGTGTAAGTAAACCTCTGTCTGATGGCCCTTACTTTTCAATTGAGGTTTGGCCGCTCACAGGTTTATGCAGCTGTTCGTGCAATGGATTGGTACGGAAACGAAGAGCTGAATAATACCTCCCTTACCAGTATAACCCTTAATGAAATACCTATTGCCTCGGTGGCAAATGTGGACAACTTCACCTTTGCGTACGTCCCCCGTGTTAAACATAGACAGTCACTCAGGATGCATGTTGTTCATATCCGCAGGAGAGTCTTTGGGGCCGGTCATGAAATAGTAAGTACTCGCTCATCACCGGGTTTTGCGTCACAACGGATTAAACGGGATTGCAGCCTGCTTTCAAGCCCGCTGCTGCGTTAGAGATATTTACTCAGGTTATTCGCGGAGAACAGTTACACTCAGTGTAGAGTTAGGGAGACAACACTCCGGTTGATTTCTTGGCTGCAATATCGTGATGGATACTTACCTGATAGCTCATCTTGATCGCATGCCCGAACCTGGTAGATACTACTTGCTTCTGTCCGAATTCTACGATGCCCTATTTAGAGAGAAGATACTCCCTTTTAACCAAAAAAATGTTGGAGCTTTGTAAATACTCCAGCCTTCTCCTGAGGGGCATGATTACATGATCTCCGACGACGGCATGGACAGGTCAATGTATAACCCAGGGTATCTTTCGGCAGTGTTATATGGGTTCAGTAATAACTCACAAGTGCATCTAAAATCGCCAGAGGCGCCTATTGCGGAAAAGCCAGGCAAACGCACAAAGACAGTACGCATAACCACCAAGAATAAGCAATGCCTTTCCATCCGAAGCATACATTGTCTTTACTGACAGATTGATAAGACCTGTGGCGACATTCGCCTGCGTCGAGGTATGTGAGTTGAAACCGACTCAAACCTTTCCATTTGGAATTCTTACAATCAAGAATATCACGAGACTGTTTTTGTTTATTGCTTCTAGCAATAATGGCGCGCGGCTGCCAGCGGAGCACTCTTCGAGTATAAGTCGCTTCCCGGCGGGGTCAGAGGAGTCCTTCACACGTGATATGCGGGCGGGGAAGAAGAAGAAATCCAATAAGCAGTAACCCAGAATGAACGACGTATTGAAAGCTGAGAGCCACAGAACGTAGGGCAAGTTCACCTATATTGACGTTTAGTTGTGCGGTGTGGTGAAATGAAGTAGAATTACAACCATTCTTCTGGACACATCTAATTTCAGTCGGACGAACGCAAACAAACCCCACCATACAAAGGCGTATGAAAAGAGTTCAGCCACAGTCTTCGTGGTTTGTCGCGGAGCAACCAGATCCAGGCTCGTGCTCCTATCATCGTCTGGAAGCACTATTTGCTTTCGGAAAAAAGATGGTCTAGGCGGAAGAATGATGGTACCGACGGACAAGCCCATAATGTGGATCGAAAAGTACCCTGCAACCACGATTCAACATGACTGAAAATCGTATTGCCATGCAAATCCTACCAAGCAGGGAAATCAAGCCCTCTTTATTTGCGAAGACGACATTGCTTCGTGGAGCATTGAGCAAGATATCCCCAAGGCCGGCAAATGACAAGAGGCATTGCTGTACTGGACGGTAAATCGAATTACAAGACAGCCAGACGATTTGAACACACGAGTATGTCGCTCACCAACTCCAATCCAAAGCCCTAGTAGTGCAACAGGCATGTGAAAAATTACGCGATGTGTGAAGACCTCGAGTAAAGGTAGCAGAGAGAGTGTCACGAAGAAATTCCAATGTACGCCGTACTCCGTCACGTGCTCCTATGTTCCGTTATCAGTTATCCCACTTTAAAAAATGCAATTCCATATAACAGCGTACTGGGTAGTCAGTGCCCTTGACGGCCATCAGGCGTATTAGGCCAAGTATTGCCACAGGTGCAACCTTCTTCAACGTGTCGAAAAGCTTATAACCGAGGGGTTTACGAAGGCGAGATGGATCCTTGAGCAGAGGGATAGCAGAGATGATACCTTGCGAAAAGACAAACGATCCGACGCCGAGGTCCATCTGACCCATGACAGTGAGCATACAGGTATACACTCGTTCCAAGCAGCTCGAACCCACCAGTGACACCCCATAAGTTTCACACTTTGCAAGAGCTCGGGGGAACACCTGGAAGTCGACAGCAAGGATGGATAGCACCGTCATAAGCATCATGTGCGCGCGGTATGTTGACAAAGCCCGAAGCGGTGGTAATGATGCTTGGAATGCAGACCGATCACCTATGTCGCGAGTGGACGTGGTACCATCATCAACTCTCGTTGGGAGTGCTGTTCCGTTTTCAATCGAAGGCAGAAGTAAGAGGACAGCGGTCGCAACTGACAGAAGCACAGAGAGTACGCCCGGCGCTTCCGCGTAAACTGTCATAGACAACAACAGCGGTACGGATAGTAGTATCCATTCCACAAAGAACGATGTAGAACGGAAAACTGCCACGCGAGAGGTAAGTGCTGAATGAAGTGCTATTGAAGACTACGTGTGGTCAGTCAGCGGTGCATCGCGTCAACTGGAACACCTACCAGTGCGACTGAACATATCGCAGTGATATGCAGTACCGTTGAGCCGGTCGCTCCAGATACAAAAGCCTCCTTGGATGTCTTGTAGTCACCATGCATAGTGTGGCCAGGCACAGGCGAGATGTTGTCTATGGTCCGCAGGTTGGTCGAGTAGCGCAGAAGAAGTTCAAAGAGCCCACAACTTGACTTCGCACCCCAACAACGTCTCAACGAACTGGACGTCACAAAGCGGTAGTCCGACCAGATCTCCATATCCCGCACGGGTTGGCAGCGAAATAAGTCTCTACTTGCAGGGCCGGGGTATCACATGTGGACGTGGTTGGATATCCTATCACCCAGTCACGACCCAGGATTTCATCCCACGCCCAAGGCTACGCAAGATCATATGGTGGTCATTTTCTCCCCATGGCTCCCTATTCTATTGGCAGAAACTTTATCAGTTGAGAAGCTTCCTCTCCCACCACATGTATCCAGTGTACTAAAATAGCCGGTTTAGACAAGGGCAGAAGCACCTGATACTCCCTCGTCTCACCATGTCCCAGCGAGTCGAGAGCCCCCTAGTCGCCATAGCTGAGAATGCTAAGAAAGATGGAATCCAAATCTCTGACCAACGTCTGCTCGACCTCGGGTATAGGCCTGAGTTCCGGCGAGAGATGTCGCTGTTCGGCGTGTTGGGAATGTCATTTTGTACTATCGGTATTCTTACGGGTATGAGCAGCGCCTTCCAGACAGGATTGTTCTCTGGTGGACCTCTTGGGCTATTCTGGGGATGGAATGTAAAGATCTTGTGTTTCCCCTACACCGGCACTGATGATATGGGATTTCGTTCTAGATATGCTCCTTCTTCATGTTTCTCATCGCACTAAGCTTTGCGGAGATTTGCAGCTCGTAGTAAGTATCGATAAACTTTGTTCGTCTTCTTACTCAAACGATCGCCAGTCCAACCATGGGTGGACTTTACTTTTGGGTTTGCAAAATGAAACCAGACTACCCTATGCTCGGCTGTGAGTCGCTTTGAACCGGAGTGGCACATGATCTAAAGATCTGTTCTAGTTTTTACTGGGTGGATCTATTCTATCGCAATGGTCTTCACAGGAACCTCTGGAAACCTGAGGTAAATAACGTTGCCATTTGTTACTCCTTACTAACATCTTTTTCACCAGCGTTGCTTTGTATATCGCATCGATGGCGGAAGTTGGCTCAGGGAGGACTTTGACGAGAGTGGAAATTGCTGCAATAGCATGGGGAATCAACATCTTGTCAGGCATCATAAATACCGTAGGAACGAAAGCGGTTGGCCGCATGAGTTCGTTCAACGTCTGGTGGACGCTAGGAGGCACCTTTGTCTTGGTTGTCACATTGCTGGTCAAATCTCCGGTCAAGGTAATGTTACCTGCAAGGTTTTGAAATTGAACTACACTGATTCAAGACAAGAACTCTGCGAGTTTCGTATTCACAGACTTTGAGAAGTGAGTGAACCACTCACTCTATTATGCCTCGTACTTACCAGCGAAAGTTTCACTGGTTGGAGTTCTCGCGGATTTGTCGTGCTTCTCGGATTTCTTCAGGTGCGGTACCCGTGTTATCACTAGTCAGGATTTTTGAGTTGAGGGTATCAGGCGGTCTACACCCTTGAAGGGTGCGAAACTGCCGCCCAGGTAGCAGAGGAAGCCGAACGCGCTGAGTTCCTTGCGCCGCTGGCAGTAGTCGGGAGTATCGTCGGGTCATGGTTGGTTGGTCTCGCTTACATGCTAGCGCTTCTGTTCTCCGTGCAAAACATTGCAAGTGTACAAGCAACTACTTATGCCATCCCCATTGCACAGCTCTTTTACGATGCCGTGGGCACGAAACTCACAGTCATGTGCCTAGTGGTGGTTGGGTTTGCTCAATTTATGGCTTCGGTCACTGCCTTCACCGCAAGTTCACGACTTTTTTACGCTCTTGCACGAGACAACGCTTTCCCTGCGAAGGATCAATTCGTAGCGATCAACCGGTTCCAAGCGCCGTACTGGGGTGTCTGGGCGTCGGTTCTGGTTGGTTGCATCATCTCTTGCGCCTACATCGGTTCTGCAGTCGCTGTAGGTGCACTGTTGGAGTGTTTGAGTATTATCGTTGATTTGAGATCTAGTTCAATGCGATCCTATCCTCCGCCGCCATAGCCGTGATGCTTAGCTACTTACAACCTATCACCATTCGAGTGTTTTGGCCAGACTCGTATGTTGTTGGCGATTCAAGCTTTCCTGTTGTATCTGACCTTGGATGTGTGCAGGCTTCCCGAGCCCGGACCATTTAGGTTGGGCAAGTGGTCATGGGGCGTTAACTTTCTTAGCTTTTTGGTATGTAGGATTTCATTGTCGCGTGTCCTCCGTACTATGCTTACATTGCTTTCAGTTTAGTGCGTTCATATGCGGGCTATTCGTATTACCCACCGTGTACCCTGTCAATGCGCTCAATATGAATTATTCTGTTGTTGCTATTGGCGGGGTTATCGTCGTTGTCACAGTTAATTGGTTCTCGTGGGGGCATCGTAGTTTTTCAGGTCCAATGCGAACGTATACGTTAGAGAAGCCATGACTTCCAGTTTTACTTTTGAGTCCCTGTAACGGTTAGTGTGCCCCCGATACTACTGCCAATCCACTTAATTGTTCTGAGGAGATAAGAACCAGAGATACAGTCCACACTACAATATGGACGATTCGAGACTCTTCAAAGTGAGTGTTCCTTGGTCATACTTACTGCTAATTACACAATCGCAGAAAATTCTTTGGAAACCATGACAACTTCCGTGATTCGATCTCCTGTCTCTCAAACCTACTACCCCCACCAAGTAATGAAACCTAACGCCACAGACAGTATTGCAGAAAGGGTCGCTGAGCCTCCCAGTGCAGATTTACTGGCCGAGGAATCACGCTTTTGAGACCAACCAGGACGGGCGGCTGGCAGTCCAGAATCAGAGAATGGTTGGGACCACAGGAAATACGGTGCAGCGGGATAACGAGGATCCACGTTCGCCAGAAAATTGGCATATTTGTTGTCAGGATCTCCGTATTTTGTTGCCACGCCTGCAATTGGTTGGTACAACTCGTCGGCGTTCTCGGTACCCGGTGGGATAGTCATGGCGTAATCCAGTGCCGCCTTGATTCCTGCCCCTTCGTTCCCTGTCCAGTTCCAGTAGTTAAGACCGAGGTATTCACCTATCCGCGCGTTCGTCTGCTAACGATGTCAGTTTGTCATTACACCCGACGAATGCGGAACGGACGATCATGGCTATGAGATTATATGCACGGTAATGATATGGACGTGTCCTACGAGCTTCCAGTGGCTGTAATCCATGTTACTCAAAGTGGCAGACGATCACTCAGTATCCAAGGACACACCTGTTCGCCGCTGGCCGTGATCTGAGACATGTATGTGGTGGTAAAGTAAGTTTGAATCGCTCGTTTTGCCCCCTCAGTGTCGTTCACGATAAGATAATGAGAAGCGAGTTGAGCATAATAGTATGATCCGTGGTTGCTACATGATGAAGACTAAATGCCGAGTCGTCGCACAAATATGTGATACTGACTTTGGTGCCATAGCTTCTTCGAGAGCAATCCAATATGTGGTGAGCCATTCTATGAAACTCTGACACCAGTTGATCATCCCTTGGTCCATGTCGCTGGTCCAATGGATCGAGTTTCCGTTCCGCAGAATCAATATAGCGTTGGCAATTTTCGCCATACACTTTAAATCCCTGGCGCAGCTTGAACACACTTGGAGCCGCTATTCACTTCAGAGAAAACTTACAATTCACCCGTGTGAGCGCCCATTTGTCCTTTGCCTGGCCCCCTCCGCATTTGACTATAGACGAGGTTGGGGTTCATCGCGGTGCTGTTTTGTAGGAACCATACGTTGAGGAATGTTGCCGCATTTTGAGCGTATCGATTTATCCTTGTCATAGCCCAGGCAAGGGAATTCATCCATACGGCGTCCGCCATTGCGTTGAAGTGACCTGTATTGTTGATCATGCGGACATCTGGGTTGAACAAACCATCTCGAAGATAATACGGGCATTCAGCCCAAACTGATAATAGACGTCAAAAATTAGGTCTTGCATCCATGGAAGCACCACCTTGTGGGAGGGGCAGCTCCGTAGTATTTCCGAGCGCGGAGCAATTTGGCCACGAACTAAGAATTGCGTCAGGGTGTAGGTGCGAATACGGGTGACATGAGGCATACTAAGGCGACCAGCTCATATAATCGTGCAGGTCCCCAGAAGGAGGGACGACTGGTTTGTCGATAACCGCTGCCAATACCGTCGACGGTCAAAAAAGAGCGAGATCCACTATGTGAATTGAGCCTCACTCCAAGGGCCCTGGGCGGCAAGAAAATCTGCCCACTTCAAGATAGAAAATTGGGCGCCGCCTGTGTTTCCCGGGTAATGACGAGCAAGCATGTAATTTGGGTTAACAAAATCATCTGGATAACTCGTGAATGCCTGCGCCAGACGAGGGACGAAGGTAGACACGGCCAAGAAACTGGCCACCAGGCGGAGGGTGACTTGCGTAAACCACATCCTCGTCGTTCCAGAGAAACGGGAAGCACACCGCTCGATGACGCTGACATGCACACAGCCAGATCTGTTTGCATTTCCCCTCGGGTGCTACTCTTTCCGGCGCAGAGTCCGTTCTCCGTTCCGCGATCGTCGTCATACATAAGTAATAGGGGTGATTATGTAAGATCCATGATGACGTCTCCAAGTTGTTTGAAAAATCACGAGTTGCTAAGGTGCATGTCTGATGAAGCCATGTCGAGAACTGTCGAGGCTGCCCAAGTCTATCGGCCGCCCCGTCTCACTCAACGTATGTCCTGGATGTTGTTGTTTCTTTTGTCCTTATGGCTGAGGGACGACTCAGAGACGCGGTACTACACCCACAACCTTACTGCCGGGTTCCACCCCACACCCAAAGCGTGCGCTGGACCCGACTCATCCGTCGGCGACTCTTCCCATTCGTGCATTCCCATACTACCCATGTCCCGCATTCTCTATGCAAGCTGTGCATAAAGCTGCCCTTGTGAAGGATGACTGGCAGCCTCCTCCGGTTTCCACGAAGCGTCATAAAAGGGGGAACCAGCTGGACATCAGTCTGATTTTCAAGACTTTCAAGAAGAACACGCACAAACGGACCACTCTTCGTAGACGGTTGTCAAGGAAATTGTCAGCCGCCATCTCACTCGTCTTCACTAAGGGTGCAGACGTTGCCAAGGCACCATTTCGAGAAGACAGAAAAGTTGTGAGTCCAGGATGGTTATACACTAAAAAAATGCTCAGGCCAAGGTGTTTCCGATTATGCGATAGTCCTCTCCCAGTCACCCTCCATCGTTGACGTTTGATACTACCACTTCCTTGCCACATGTACTCGCAGGTAGGTTGTTCTCGGTTTTCTACCTTGGATGACCGCTGATAACAGTATATTTGTAGACTGGACATACGTTATCACCCCGAAGCTCGAAGTCTATCGTCTGCCATATACAAGTCTTATCGCGTATATTAGGAAAGCTTTTACTCAAGTTTACTCGCAGGCGAAGAAACTAGAAGAAACGTGGAAGGACAAACTTGCCGTAGACCAACCGACGAGACCGATCGAGGACAATATCGCTTCAAGTGACGTCCCACCGAAATACAGCAGCTCACTGGCAGCTACTCCACATGTGCGGAACCTTGACCTTAGCATGTCGGAAAGGATCCAACCATCTGAACGCGATAAGGAGACCAGAACTGCGGAGAACCCTTCAACGTTAGAGCAAGGTATGCGTCGATCGATCCCTTCTTGAGTATTTGTGCTGCCCTCCCTGGGTTCTCCAGTCCACACCTCAGAGGGATTAGCCGAACGAGACAAACTTACAATGCACGGGAACCGAATGAAGTGGGACCAAAATGTGAGTTCGCATCCCGTTGTGAAATCTATACAGCATTTATTAACGTCGCCGCTTTGCCTCTGGTAACCTGGTCTCAAGCTGTCAACAACACGATCAGAAGACAACAACGTAGCTTCGCTTCGGCGTGACGTACCTCGGCTAGTCTTCCCATCTCAGCCACTAGCGAATGTCTCAGATGAGTCCGAAAATCGGTTGACATTACTGGATGGTATATATACTGTCTCGTCCCTTTCTTGTGACGTTTAGGCCAACTGACCTTCGGTGATTTCAGAATTCACTTGTAAAGAAGAAATTACCACAAGTAGCGAGATGTGGTTAGGGGACACAGTGACTGCCCGTCTCGGGTTGCCAGATAGATTTGCAGACCTTTCCTGGAGAGAGCTCGATAACGCCCTGAGAGTTGCTTCTCAGCGTGAAGCTTCCCGCGCCGAAGGGGAACGGCGTTCACCCCCGGCATCCCGGGAAGCATTGACCACACCGAAATCGGACGGGAAGTTATCTGACGACGGTGCTGTGACTAGCAGTGTAATGAGTCGTATTTTTACCTCCAAGCCCGTCTTCCTTTCGGAGTCCTTATTGAAAAAGAACGGCAACGGTAAACCAAAGTGATGTCCTCTTGGTCACCTCTTTACTCCTCCCTTACCCCTCCGGCCATGCCACTGGTAGTGGAGCTAATCCATTCAAGCGGACACCTTAGACGATATCGCAGTTTGAGCTCGATGACGGAAACTTAGGCGCGTTACTGGGAAAGTGTACACATGTCGTTCTAAATGGGACCAAACTTATTCTTCCGAGACAAGTTGGGCGCAAACCAAGTTAGCCAGGATGACAGGCACTCTATCGCGTAGCAGTCGAACATCGGATAATATCGTCAATACTAACAATGAAATACGGGCACCAACTTGCTCGAACCTCCTCACTGAAATCCGGTTGTCTGATATACGGAACCGGCATCTAGTTTCCTAGCTTGTAACCTAGCAAGCACGAGTTGACGAAGGTCGATACAACGACTGTCCGTTACTCCAACCTCATCTTGTCCGTGTCTAGCATCGCCACGGTCGAGGAATGGACTAACTACTGAACGCAACGACAGTAGCGATACTCAATACTGCAGACGGACACATCGACATTGCCATGGCTCGTACTATCTATACTACAACTGTTGTCATGAAAGGGTGGATGATTTTAAACTCTTTCGAAGGCTGCACAGTCACCTTCGCTATCTGTACGAGACTTCACTTTTGGAAGCGGTGGCTCTGCTGCCAGTGATAGCGATACATTTACCACATGTCCGTCTGCAAATACTGGTTTTGTCAGCTCCCTATTATTGATGTGAACTTCGTCCAGGGCTTCAATTAATAAATTTCGATACACTCGACAGGCCATCGCACTTGTTAGTGCTACAGTGGCTGCCGAGAGCATGACCTGATACGAGGGGAGTATAGAGGAGTTTGTACTGAAAATGAACCGATTGGTATTTATGCCATCAGTGATTCTGTCCAGGAGTCGTAAACGTGCGCACGCGAAGATGACTGCGGTTGCTCACAGATAGTATTGTTGTCCTCCCTCAAATACAGCGCGCGAAAAGTGAGGCAGCTCTTTAGGATGGCAGAAGTAAGACCTCCAGCCCTTTTTCTGGCCTGTCCGATGAGAGGATAAGATCTTGTACATGATGGCACAATAGACGACGCAGTCGAAGAGAACTGGGATCCAAAAGGCGACGGGCAGAGGAGCCCAGTATTGTTGTCGGATGCAGTGTTTGGTATCAGCGATCTCATTGTAATTATGAATGGCATCATAAAGGAGTAAGCAAGAAGCGCAAATTCCAACACTCCAAAGAAGGCTGAATGCATGTTGAACATTTTTACTGTCGAAATAAACAGCGTGGACACGCCTGAGAAACAAGTATGATGCAGTTGCAGACGATATAATCTGAAACGTTGCCGAAATGACAGCAATAAGCCCGCAGTTTGACACCGGACCAGCTGCGGAGGGGTATACTCAGGATTAAAGCAACTTCGCAATACTGAGAATTACTCACTTTGTTCTAGCACGGTAAGAATGACCATAGCTAGTGCGGATGGTCTATGAAGATGTCAATGAAGTCATGGCAGATATTGTGTTGAACCCTCACCTCGCCAGAAAGTAGGCAAAGAGAACAGTGGACCCTCTTCCCCCTTGGATCAACTTGCGTTCATCTGGAAGGCCGGAGAGTATGTCCCAGATCAGGGCCTTTCCGCGGTTCGTATCAGCAATGTCATGAGCAATGAACTTGCATGTGTACAGCGTACGCCTAAGGTTGCGAGGTTGATATTTCTTCCCACTTCATAGATAGTTGCTTCTTCCTTGCTGAGATAGTTGAGATACACGCTTGGGTTGATGATAGAAGGGGATTGTTGGGCACTCATGACTGGGGGAATTAGCGACAAGGATTCAGCATCAGTCAGCTGTGCTGTAAGGGAGGAGAGAGACTGATGAATGGGTACTCCAGCCATTTAGCCTTGTCAAGATTCCTGGGCAGTGCTATTGCACAGGCAGCGAGCCTATGCGTAAGTTTGCCCCCATGGGCGCATGGCTATGCTTTTCGTTAGCTTTTGCGGGCCACTTGCGCCGACTCGTGACTGGGCGACATGAGCTGTGCCCACTAAGATTTTGTCAAGTTGTAAGTACATCAGGTAGGTTGTTCTCGGTTTGGATGATCGCTGATAACAGTATACTTAGTATAGACTGGGCATACGTTATCACCCCGAAACTTGAAGTCTGCTGTCTGCCATATACAAGTCTGGTCGCGTAAATTCGGAAAGCTTTCACTCGTAGGTGAGAATACTAGACGAAACGCGGAAGGACAAACCTGCCGTAGACCAACCGACGAGACTGATGACGACGTCCGACCGAAATACAGCAGCTCGCTGGCAGCTATTCCGCACCTGCGGAACCTTGACCTTGGCATGTCGGACAAGGAGACTGGGACTACGGAGAGTCCTTTAACGTTAGAGCAAGGTATGCGTCGATCGATTCCTTCTTGAGTATTTGTGCTGCCCTCGTTGGGCTGTCCAGTCCACACCTCAGAGTGGTCAACGGAACGAGACAAACTTACAATGCATGGAAACCAAATAAGGTGGGATCAAAACGTGAGTTCGGATGCCGTTGCGGAATCTATGCAGCATATGTTGACATCGCTATTTTGCCTCTGGCAACCCTCCTCGAATGGTCTCAAGCTGTCAACAAAACGATCAGAAGACGTCAACGTAGTTTCGCTTCGGCGTCACGTACCTTGGCTAGTCTTCCCACCTCAGTCGCTAGCAAATGTTTCATGACTCCGAAAATCGGTCGACGTTACTAGATGGTACGTATACTGTCTCGTCCCTTTCTTATGACTTTTAGGCCAACTGGCCCTCAGGATCTAAGAAACCACCTGTAAAAAGAAATTACCACAAGCGGGGAGATGTGGTTAGGGGAAACAGTGACTTCCCGTCTCGGATTCCCAGATAGATTTGCAGACCTTTCCTGAAGAGAGCTCGATAACGCGCTGAGTCACTTCTCAGCGTGAAGCTTCCCGCGCTGAAGGGGGACGGAGTTCACCCCCGGCATCCCAAGAAGCATTAAGCACACCGCAATTGGACGGGAAGTTACCTGACGACGGTGCGATGACTAGCAGTGTAATGAGTCGTATTTTTACCTCCAAGCCCATCTTCCTTTCGGAGTTCGGATTCGTCATTGAGAAATAATGGCAAGGGTAAACCAAAGTGGTGTCCTCTTGGCCAACCCGGCACCCTCTGCACCCCTCCCTCACCCGTCTAGCCATGCCACTGGTGGTAGAGTCCCAAGATACTTTGGGAAAGTATGTACATGTAGTGTTGAATGGGACCAAGCTTACTCCGATTCCGAGACAAGGCGGACGCAAACCAGGTTAGTCAGGATGATAAAGGCATCCTATCGTGCAGCAGTCGAACATCGGATACGTACGGGTATCAACTTGCTCTAACTTCCATACCGAAATCCGGTCGTCTGAACTACACAACTGGTATGCAGTTTCCTAGCTTGCAACCTAGCAAGCACGACTTGACGAAGGTCGATACAACGACTGTCTGTTACTCCAACTTCACCTTACTCGTGTCTAGCATCGCCACGCCGGTCGAGGAACGGACTTACGGCTGAATGCAATTCAGGATTACAGTAGGGATACTCAATACTACAGACAGACACGTCGACATTGCCATGGCTCGTACTACTTACACTACAACTGTTGTCATGAAAGGGTGGATGATTTTAAACTCCTTTGAAGGCTGCACATTCACCTTCGCTATCTGTGCAAGATTTCACTTCTGGAGGTGGTGGCTCTACTGGCAGTGATAGCGATACATTTGCCAGTTGTCCATCTGCAAATACCGGTTTTGTCAGCTCCCTATTATCCATATGAACTTCGTCCAGGGCTTCAATTAGCAAATTTCGATACACTCGACAGGCCATCGCACTTGTTAGTGCTACAGTGGCTGCCGAGAGCACGACTTGATACGAGGGGGTTATAGTGGAGTTTGTACTAAAACTGAGCCGAGTCCAATTTATGCCATTAGTGATTCTGTCCAGGCGTCGTAAACGTGCACACGCGAAGATTACTGCAATTGCTCACAGGTAGTATTGTTGTCCTCCTTCAAATACAGCGCGCGAAAAGTGAGGCAGCCCTTTAGAAGGGCAGAGGTAATACCTCCAGCCCTTCTTCTGGCCCGTCCGATGAGTGGATAGGATCTTGTGCATGATGGCACAATAGACGAGGCAGTCGAAGGAAACTGGGATCCCAAAGGCGACAGGGAGGGCAGCCCAGTATTGTTGTCGGATGCAGTGTTTGGTATTGGCGATCTCATGGTAACCATGAATGGCATCATAAAGGAGCAAGCCAGAAGCGCAAATCCCAACAATCCAAAGAAAGCTGAATGTGTATTGAACGTCTTTGCTGCCGAAGTAAACAGCATGGACACGCCTGAGAAACAAGTATGATGCAGCTGCAGACGATATAATCTGAAATACTGCCGAAGTGATGGCAATAAGCCTGCAGTTTGTCACCGGTCCAGCTACAGATGGGTATATTCAGGATTGAAAGATGTCCGCTATGCTGAGAATCACTCACTTTGTTCTAGTACGGTAAGAATGACCATAGCTAGTGCGGATGGTCTATGGGGACGTCAATGAAGTCATGGCAGATATCGTGTTGAACCCTCACCTCGCCAGAAAGTAGGCAAAGAGAACAGTGGACCCTCTTCCCCCTTGAATCAGCTTGCGTTCATCTGGAAGGCTGGAGACTATATCCCAGATCAAGGCCTTTCCGTGGCTCGTATCAGCAATGTCATGAGCACCGAATTTGCATGTGTACGGCGTACGCCTAAGGTTGCGAGGTTGATATTTCTTCCCACTTCGTAGACGGTTGCCTCTTCCGTGCTGAGATAGTTTGAGATACACGCTGGGATTGATGATAGAAGGGGATTGTTGGGCACTCATGACCGGGGCAATGAGTGATGCGGATTCAGCATCAATCGGCTGTGTTGCAAGGGAGGCGAGGGAATGATAAACGAGTACTGTGTGCCTGCCATGCCAGCGATTTAGTCTTTTTAAGATTCCTGGGCAGTGCTATTAGTGCACAGGCAGTTGCCAAGCCTATGTATACGTAACTTTGCTACGACGTCCTCGGCTGTGTTTCGCGTTGGAGCTTTCGCGGGGCCACTTGCGCCGACCCGAGCTGTACGCGCCTGTCAAGTTGTAAGTTCTTCAGCGCTGCAGCTTCCTCGTCAGGTTTCCATTATTGTACTTACACATCAGATTCTGCGAGATTTGGGACAGGTTTTAATGGCAAACAAAATGTTGATAAATGTCAAAACTTCAAATAGTGTACCAAATTAAGACATTTTGTTGACATCTAAACCTGTCTTAATCTCTCAGAATCTGATGTGTTATTGACACTACCCTGAAGGAGTCACGAGTCGTGCATGAGGTGCTGCCAATTTGGCTGTATTAGGTAGGAAAGCCCTCCCAATCCCCTCTGCTGTGCAGGTTCCGGACGTCAACTATTGGTGCTGTAGAACATGGCAAAGCCAGAAATAATTCCCTCTTTAGTGCAAGAGCCGCTAAGGAACCTAAAGAGGTTTCATCACACCTGGCCTACTTATTAGCGTCAACTTCCCTACAGATGTGGTCAAAAGTGATGGTCAATTCACATCCCCGCCAGCCCCAGTCATGAGTGCTCAAGGGTCCTCTCCTATCATCAACCCTGATGTTTATCTCAACTACCTCAGCCCGGACGCAGCAAGCAATTATGAGCTCAACAGAAACATCTCCTTAGTGACACTCGGCGTATGTCGTTATGGATGCAAATCCAGGGCCTACCATTGCTAATATGGATGTCGGAAAGGCGCTGATCTGGGATATGCTCTCCAGTATTCCTAATGACTACAGGTTAATTCGGACGGGAAGACCATCAGTCGTTCTCTTTGCCTATTTTCTGGCTAGGTGAGAAATTTGAGTCGATATTTGTCGCGACTTCCCTGACGTCTCCATAGACCGTCTGTGCTTGCTATGGTCATCCTGGCCGTACTGCAGAAGAGTGAGTTTCTCTTGAAACCCGGATATTCAGAATGAGTTTGGACCCTGAGGTCGTTCGTCTGCAGCTGGCCCGGTCTCGAAGTGCACACTGGTCGCCCTCATTTTAGTGGCGTTCCAAGTCATATCGTCTGCGGCTGCTTCCTTCCTCTTCCTCAAACGTATTCACGCGGTCTACTATGGCGGTAAGATCATCCGACACATTTTCAGCTTTCTTTGGATTGTTGGAGTGGGCACTTCCTGTGCAGTATTCTCCAGTACCCTACATGATTACCGTGAAATTGCAAACACCAAACACTGTGTTCGACAAGAAGGCTGGACCGCTCTGTCCATTGCCTTCATGGACCCTGTTCTCTTTGACACCCTTGTCTATTTTGCCATTGTATACAAGATCTTATCTGCTCATCGGAAGGGTCAGAAGAAGGACCGGAGGATTTTCTGTTGCGGAAGTGGTCTTCCTCACTTCTCGCGGGCCGTATTTCAGGGAGGACAGCAATACTATCTGTAAGCAAACGAGGTCATCTCTGCATCGACGCCTTTATAAAATCTGAATAGGATCACCACTGGCGCCAACCTTATGCGGTTCGTGTTTAGTGCAATGCCCTCTGCATCTCCCACACTTCAAGTGATGTTCTCAACACCGGCTGTCACGTTGACAAGTATTATGGCTTGTCGAGTACATCGAAATTTGTTAATTGGAGACTTGGACGAAGCTTGTATGGGTAATGGGAAGCTGGCGAAACCGGTCCTTGCAAATGGACGAATAGTGAACGTGTCGCTGCCTCCGGAGACGAAGTCTGATGCAATGGGTCGGCATGAGAGAACTGAGACCTGCGAGGAAGTTTAACAGTAACCACCACTGGATATGATGTGTCAATGCACGGTTAACGTACCTTGTGATGTACAGTATCTGTCTTATGTAGTTGGTCCGATATATATATTGTCTTGGGGTTAGCAAGGGGCTGAAAGCGTCTCACCAACAATTCATAGATATACGGATTGCGGAGTGCCACCCGGCAGTGTGAAATATTGCGCGGTCTCGATACCAGTGGGGGAAAATTCCGACTTTCTGAGAGGAAGTTACGACGCGGCAAAGGCAAGGACCACAGGAGGTGTGTCGGATGTCGATAAATCTCGCTGATAACGCTAGCGCCGCCCAGACAGCTTGCTGCGGTGTCCTTACCTTGACGTCAACATCGTTTGTGGGGTTAGTGTTCCAACACAGCATAGCCGTCCCAGAGATTCTTGTCTAGGTGGAGCAAACACGTCATAGAGCTCTCAGAGTACGAGATCGCGACGTTCAGTTCGGGAATTCGAGCTATTTATGGTGGACGGCTTGGACCGCACAGTAGAGAAGTGTGTTGGCAAACGGCTGACTTGGGGACTCAAAGCAGACAGTTTTGCTTAGCTGTTTAAAGGCCTGATCAACAGGTAGGCACGCTCCCTTAGGTAGATAGCCGTTGTGGACACTACGCTCGCGTCGTCAACGTAGCAGACTGGAAGGATGAGTTGTGGAGCTACTCAGAGGGCGTTGTATGTCGATAACTCGCACTAGCTTACTTGTGGTTCTCCCCGCACTGTCAAAGTGACTCCAATAATCTTGCCAGCTATTGTTTCATGTAAGGTCGCAATCATTCTCGATTGAGATACCCAAGTCAACCCTCGACGCACCAATCGTCCCATATCCTACGCAGGTTTTACATGCTCTATTAGTCTTCGTTGGCCGCCACATACGTGCAGTTGCTAGACCCTGTCTTGGACGACCATTTCAATAGTATCCTGGACGAGTCTCGCGTCTGGACGATCCACGTCTAAGACGCGGCGCTCCCGGGTCAGAAAGTCGCGAAATTCATGTGGAAGGACATCGCGGTCGAAATCAAATCCGTCCGCTGTTCCCAGTGCTTGGTTCACGGCCGCGGAGAATTTGGCTGGGTGAGCGGTCGCCAGGATCACCTGGACGGCTGGCTCTACACTGTTAAAAAAAAGTCAGGCGGCAGCTGGGTATGCATGCATGAAAGCCTCACATTTTTGCCTTAGCAACTGAAGCTGCCACATGGAGGCCGACAGCCGTGTGCGGATCGGGAATGTAAGAGGGCGATCCTTCGTAGTATTTTAGAGTAGTATTTGTTATCTAGCAGGACGAAGTCGTCTTCATGTTTGTGTGAACTAGTCCGTGATGAAAAGAAACGCGTACCTGTGCGTCATCTACTTTTTCGGCGACGAAGTCCTCTCTCGCTGCTCGGAGCACTTCGTCGGGTACCACTATCTGACCCTCCTTTTTTACTCGTTCCATCCATCCCGCTACAGTTTTGCATGCTGTTATGCGCCTTGTAGGGTCATCAGGTGACGACGTCTGATACGCAAGGTACCACAGTAGCCGCTCAAAATTACTTGATACGGTAATATCCATTGCAGGGCTTAGAGTCTCCCTGACCCCCAAGCCCGTCGAGGGGTCAACTTTTGCGTACCTCCCTGTTTTCCAGAACCGAGTAAGGATATCGTTCGCATTCGTTGCGATGCCGAGTTTGCGCATGGGCAACATCATGCGTTTCGCGTAGTACCCTGCAAGAATGTCACCGAAGTTCCCGGTGGGCACCACAAACTGAATGTCTGGCTTTACCGATGTCCCACTGCTAGCGAGGGACTTCTTGAGTTGGAAGTAGGCAGAGAAATAGTAGACAATCTGAACGAGAATGCGTGCCCAGTTGATGGAGTTGACGGCTGCTAGAGAATGTCTCTCGTTGAACTCTTTGTCTGAAAAGAGTGTCTTCACGATGTCCTGTTTGGTTGGGAGAGTGTAAAGTGCCCGCATGGCAAATGTCGCGTAAGCTCACCTGGCAATCATCGAATGTACCTGCAACCCTAACATTATGGACATTTTCATCCATGACAGTCGTCATTTGTGCCTCCTGGATTTCGGATACTCGACCGCGAGGGAAGAGGATGAAGATGGATATGTTGGCCTTGTTACGAAGGCCATATATTGCAGCACTTCCTGTGTCTCCGCTTGTTGCACCAACAACTGTGAGTCGTTCTGCAGGCTCTCCTGGAGCTTTGCGCATGTTCCGCCTGCGGAGGAAGAACTCGAAGAGGTTTCCGAGGAGCTGCAGGGCAAGGTCTTTGAAGGCGTAGGTTGGGCCGTGAAAAAGTTCGAGTATGTAGCGATTTTCCGACAGAGGTACCAGCGGAGTGATGAGCGGATTCCTGAATTTTTGAGGGTATGCGTAGGTGTTGTACACGAGTTCGGTGATGTCCTCACGAGAAAGCTCTGAAGAGGATATAAAAAGAGAAAGGATGGCGACGGCTAGGTCCTGATAAGACAGCTTTGACCAATCGTCCTCCCAGTTTTCTGGCAGCTTAGGTATTTCTGCGGGGATGTACAAGCCGCCATCCGGTGCGAGGCCAGTAAGGACGACCTGCGGGACCAGTGAGCTCGAGAGGGAGATAACTTGGAAGTGGCGATGACCTCTTCAAAAGACAGCTCTTCGTCGCCCCCTCGTGTAGAAAAGTACCTCATCCTGCTGGTGACAAGTGATCAGTCGCTATTATCTCTGCAATCGCTTTCGGCTATTTACCGCAAAGAGATTCGTCCGCGAATCTAGCCGTGTATGGCAGATTCGCGTAAATTCCACTTCACGCGCCTTTTTCACATTTTGTTTGTCGAGAATCGTGACGGTGACACAGCGTGACAAGGCGCGACGTCGCGTCCACTGGGCACTTCCCCTCCTGTATTGCCATCTGGCCACCGGTCATGGTAGAATCGCAGGACTCCGCAGCTCCCCGACGCTCTCAGCGTGATAGGAAGCAGGTGAAACATTTCGTATCAAGTACGTTTCTATCGCATCTGCTAGCTGCCGAGCTGACGTGCATATGTTACAGCTAGTCAGTCTCCCAGCAAACGGAAGAGGGCAGACATCGACGACGAACTGACCGACCTCTCGGAATTGGATGATGCCGAACAAGTACGGGATGAGGACGAAGAGGATGCAGACGCAGAAGACGAGAGTGACCATGGACCGGACTTCAGTGCACCGGTGACCAAACAGAAGCCCCCAACCACCACACGCAAAGGTAAAGTTAAGGCGAGAGGCCCTCCCCCTCCAAAGAAGCCAAGAACAACCAAGTCGACTGGAGTAAGGGCCGCCAAGACCCAGAAGGGACCACGACCGAAAGCCCACAAGCCAAAAGTCGCAAATGGCGATTTCGATATCGCAAAATTAACAACAGAAGTTAACATATCAACGGATAATCACCTATTTAGTGCGCAACGTGATTGCCTTGAGGGACAACGAAGAGCTAACGCTCAAACATCCAATCTCAGACACCATCCTTAACCCCTCCTCGGCGTTGCAGTCCACTGCAGAAGATTTCCTTGATGCATTGTCACGAGATTCCGGGCCAGCACAAGCACAACTGATAAATTGTATTTTGCGTGCATGCGGGTGCAATGACTCGGTCGATGCCGATCAAGTTGTTGACTATGACGGCGTGGTCGACATACTTGATACCTTCACCGAAGGTCTTAAACAGGTAGGAAATTTCAGTGCACATAATACTGAATTGTCTTGTAAACATTTCCCAGGAAAATTGCCCTGTATACCCATTAACGTCCAAACTTCCCGCCTTCAAACGCTTTCGCGTGTCGCTCTCAGAACTGATAGAGCGGATCGTCCTGGCAGCGGCAGAGCTTGGCATCCTTTACACTTCGGACCTCATGACAACTCTCCAGACATGGGTAGTTGCGATGTCCTCGTCGCAAATCCGCTCTTTCCGGCATACTGCAACTGTTGTAGCGCTCGAGTTGGAGACCGCTCTCTGTCAAGTTGCAGCCGCTATAGAGAAAGAGGCTGAAATTCTTGGAAGGCAGCGGGAAGGTGAGCGAAAACGCAAGGCAAACAACAAGGCTAGTGGCGTACGCGAGAAGGATTTAGAAGACAAAATTTCGGCAGTGCGAAAACGCCGTACTGCCCTCGCAGAGTACCTCAAGGAAATCGTTGATGGGTATGTTGGTCTTCTAACACGTTTGGTGCTACGGAGTACTGATAACAAGACAGCGTATTTGTCCACAGATACCGCGACCTCGACCCCAATATTCGTGCCGAGTGTGTGAAAGCATTGGGTGCTTGGTTCACCTACTACCCTGCACATTTCCTTGATACATCGTATCTTCGGTACGTCGGTTGGGTCCTTTCCGACTTAAGCACGCCTGTTCGTATGGAAGCCGCGCGTGCTCTCAATGCCGTCTACGCTCAGTCGGACCACGTTAGCTCGCTCACTCACTTCACGGAGCGGTTTAAGCCTCGTCTGCTTGAGATGGCAGGAGGCGACACCGAGCTTGGCGTGCGCACGTCCGTAATCAGCGTATTGAGTGCGATTGATGGCCACGGACTCCTCGAAGACGAGGAACGAGAACGGGTCTGCCTACTCGTGTTTGACACCGAAGTGCGTGTGCGGCGTGCCGTTGCCGTGTTCGTCGCGGGGGTATGGACGGAGCTCGTAGAAGAACGAATGGCTGCAACGACGAGCAAAGGAAAGGGTAAAGGCAGCGATAAAACCAAGGCGCGAGTCGGTGTGAAAGCCCTTGCGATGCTACTGGTGAAATGGGGGAAGGCTCTGGATCGTACGTTGGAAACCGTGGAAGAGGAGAGTGTTTTGTCTGGCGAGAGTGGGGTCGTTACGAGACAGCGTGTACACCCGCCCTATATGACTGGAGCAGATCCACGAAGTCGGATAGTACTTGCCGTGGAGGCGCTTTGGGGCGAAGTGGACGCTGTCGGCGAGTGGGAAGAGATTCTAGAAGTCCTGTTACTTGATCACTCGGCCGGGGGGAGGGACGATGATATCGACGGCGCTGACTCGCTTGTCGAAAGTGCAAGGAACACGGTGGACGCGGCATGGCGGCTAGAAGAGGTAGAGGAAAGTGTGTTACTGGAAGTACTTGTAGCGTCCTTGCGTCGCGCAAAGGCGGTGGCGGCGAGCGGGAAGAAGGTTTGTGCCGTTTTCTAGTGTGTCATGGAAAATTATGAACTCACTCATGCGACGTTGCAGGGAGAAGAAGAGGCGGTGACATCTGATGTATCCCGCGCTCTAATGAAAGGGCTTCCTCGACTCTTCATCAAATATCAAACCGATGAGAAGCGTATCTCCGACGTTTTGTCGATTCCCCCATTAATGAATCTCGACCTATACCTCGAAATGCGAATGATCAATGTACGTATTGTACAGGTCTCCCCTCTGACACTGACACAGTATCACTTGGTGACAGGCATATGCTGGACTGTGGGACGATGTCATCAAGCAATTCGTATCACACTCTTCCCAGACTGTCCTCACTAGAGCTGTATCCACAATCCGCCATCTACTCAGCGCAACCTCGTTGGCAAACACAAACAACACCAAGATTCTAGAACTGGAGGATGACTTGGCATCCCAGCTACGGGATGCGGTCGCTGGCCGTGAGGAGATCGAGGTTGCGTCGTTCACTGAGGACGAAATAATAGCCCTTGGGGCCGTTTGTACACGAATGTGTGTATTGGCTGGCTCGCGTGACCTTACTTCGTGGATGGAAGAGGATGAGGGTGGTAAGCAGAGCAGCGCGTGGGACATTGTCTCCGCGTTGGTAGAGCGTGGCCGCTTGGGGTACAAAGAAGAGGAACGGGTGAGCTCTAGTTTTCCTTCGACCTTGATCTTGAGTCTGATTGGGGATAGATGGTCGAGCAAGGCCTTCATCTACTTGGACTGCACATCATATGGAAGGCACGAAGCTTGCCAGATGCCGGGGACGAGGCGGCAGACAGCAACAAGCTCCGCGAAACACTGCGCGAGCAGCGGGATTCCTTATTAGAGAGACTTGTCGAGTACGCCGTCGGTACACAGTCTAACACTGCGGAAGGCGTTAAGCGAGCCGTGAGTATTTCAGCTATTTCATACCTATTTCTTTAACTGCCCTGGCTCATACATAGGCGTTTCAAAACCTCATGAATTTGTATATTCTGTTCTGCCCGACACGGCCTGATGCAGAGGATGGGCAAAGGCTTCCAACGGAGGTACTTGCCCTTCAACTCGATGATGAAGTGCAATATCGTTGTGTAGGGTTCATCCAGGCCACTATCGAGCAATATGCAGAACTACTTGAAGATGACAAGCCATCTGAGGAACTAACAGAAAAGGATGACAGCTCTGACGACCAGGAAGTTGTGCGTGCCGTGAAGAATGTCAAGGGCAAGGGCCCTAGCAAGACTCGGTCGAAAACACCAGCCGAACGAAGTAGGTCTTTGGGCTGGTATCCTCACGGAGATCACTAACGTATCTTGTGTAGGTCAACCCGCCTCGAGGGCGTCGCTCGAACAGGAATATCAGTTCGTAGCGACTGTCTCGCCATTCCTTCGAGCTATCCGTGCGGGTGCTGTGCATGTCAGGCATGGCACAGTACTTCTGGCACATTATGGTCGTTTAGGACCTGTGTTCAACCTTTTTACAAAGGTAGTCGTGGACGTTCTTCGAGAGGAAGGCATGTACAACGACAATGGAAAGGTCGTCGTTGACGTTGTCACTCAGGCTCTCAAAGAGGTGTGTTGTCTGTCGTTGCGAAGGTTGCTACTTTCAATGCTCAATGATACGAAAATTTCAAGTCATTTGGCCTCTTACTGGATTCGGTCGTGCGTAGCGAAGATTCTTCTGTCAGTCTGGCGAAGCAGCTAGCGTCGACGTTCATGATTCGGGGTGCTCAACTTGCCGTCGTCCGTAGACTCGACAGCCAATACATCGTCAAGATGCACACAGTGCTACTGACGTGGATTATCAAGCGCATCTCAACCTTCGACGCAAGTAAGAATAAGAAGCAAAAGGCCATCGCCGTGTTGTTCTTCAGAGTTCTGTCAGCTTTGTTGAAATCTGTGGAGAGCAGAGACGCGTTGTCGATGTAAGGCTGCCGAAAATCCATCGTCTTACATTGTCCCTTACTTACCCTTCACTTGACAGCAAAGCGCACATGGACCAGTGCTTTGCACAGAGCAAAATTGAGATTCCGCCTACGTCCAAGTTATGGGAACCCCAAAGAATGTACGAAAAAAAACTGAGCTCGATCCTGACAAAGGGGAAAGGTAGGATCTTTTTTTTTTGCACGTCACTGTTAGTGTAAAGCACGCACAGGCGGGAAGGGACGGAAAGCAAAAGGTGCAACTGGTGTGACGGACTCAGAGGAGAGTGAGCCTGAACCACAGCCTGAACCGCGGGTCGAACTAGAACCTGTAGAAGATGTTCCTCCACCTAGTCGGCCCCGCCCAAGGCCAAAGCCCGTCCGCCGTCCGCCCTCTCCAGCAGAAGAGTCCGAACACGAAGTACCTCCGTCTGTGTCCCAAGAAGACGAAGACGAAACACAGGCCACGCCAAGAGGTAAATCCCAGCCAGGAGACCGTGAGGTGGAATCCCCTGTGGAAACTCCCGCCAACCCACGGACTGTGACGGAGGTAGTAACCCCGACTAACGGAAATGAGTTAGCACGAAAGCGACGGCGTGCGGAGGAGGAAATGGAAGTTGAAGAGTCGGAAACAGCTGGGGAACGCCCAAGTCTCGAGGACGTAGATCTTGGAGAGGAAACTTCCCAAGCCCAAAATTTGATGAACGAATTCATCATTAGGAGAAAGCGTGCGCGACACTAGACATTTATTGGCATAATTATGATTATTGTTACTAACCGCTTTCTCGTTGCTTTCATTACTGCCCTGTTCACCATTGTTGCACTACATGTATCGATTTGTCCGTAAAAACACTCCGGGTGTGAGGAAGGTATACCATACGCCATTTTGTCTGTTGGTAACTAGCAACACTTCCATCATTTGGACCTTCAAGGAGACTCGCCATTCTTCTGTATCTGTACCTAATTGGCACGGCCCGAGCGCAAATTAAATGTCAATTTGCATGCGCTGAACAAGATGTATTTACATTATCTAACTCTAGACAACGCCGCAAAATAATCTTATGAATGAGGGAAATGGTATAAGTTTACTGAATGTTGAACAAGGACTAGCCGCTCCCGGTCAGGTTGGCGGGGCATATGGACCTCCAATCCGCTGAGAAAGTGCATGAGAATTAAAGATTACATCATCAAGACGTGACTCACGTGGTACAACTTTACTCTGCTCGATCGCGGCTTCTGCAGGGTTCTCAGCCATCACCACCGCAAAACCACTGGAGAACAGTCAGTACGAGGCGTTACAATCGGAATGTTCCTCCTACTGATGCAAGTGCCAATCGATATGGCTAAAGAAATATGGTTAGGCGCGTGAGAGCAGGATGACGGCGTGCCCTCACCAGTGGAAGAACCATGGGCCTGGATTATTTGTGACGAAACGTACAGTCACGTTGTCGCCTTGCGTGCCCATCGAAACTGTATCCCGCATTACGGGGTTGTCAAAATTGTAGGAGCTATTGCCTGCCGATCTGATGACCCAAAAATTGTGCTAATGAGGGGTTAGTTTTCTTTCGTACACGAAGCCAAACAGTGACACGCACACCGTGCAAGTGCATGGGATGCTATGCAGAGGCAAGTCAGCTGAGCGTCTTACTAGTTCGGATCCACTTACTGGACCACCAACCGCGCCATTAACCAGTCCATCTGTTGCCGGAAAACTCAACTCGATCACCTTATTAGAAGGCAGCTCGTAGACGCTGCCATTAGGTAACAATTGTGACGGGTGCGTCGCCCCGCTGAGGATTTGTAAAAGAATTGGAACGGTTGGGTCCTCAAAGGATACATTATTTATGTTAAAGAGTGCGCCAATATGGCCTGGAATGAGGTTGAGATTGACATCCGCTTTCCCTACTTCAGGTGTACCGGGCACATCAGCACCGTTGAGAGTAACCAGGAGGCTTTCATTAAAGTCGAGATCATAAGGACCTTCTTCCGTGGTCGGATCTTCATCATCTGCACCTTCGTACCTCAGAATCGCTGAATTCAACCCGCCTTCGAAAGTCCGGTTAAGCAAGTCCGCTGAAGCACGAATCCAGTAATTGCCAACCGTTTGGTTAGCGGTTACCACGACGGAATATCGCTGGCCGGGAAAAACAGGTAAGGAGTCGACGACCATCGGCTCTGTCTCGGTTCCATCTACTTCGATGATAGTCATCTCGTGACCATCGATAGTAAAATTGAACCAAGAAGCACAGGATAGGCCGATGATCCGGAACCGGTATCGCTTTCCCTGTTCAACATTGATAACGGCTAAAGGGGAGGAGGGACCACCGGAGTATCGACCTAGTCCGTTGATGACTGTGGAGTTGGGTACCACCTGTGTGGCAATCTCGCCCAGCTCGGGGGAAGTGATGTGGTACCTTGGGAGAAATTAGGGAAGCCATGTCTGGTCAGTTCAACTGACGTACCAGTCAGCCAAAGTGATAACGGTTGTCTCTTTCAAAGATCGTATTCAGCATTCCCGTTCTCGAATGACATTGAAGTACTAACCGTCATCCACGTCATACATGTCCCCAAGAGGATCGTTTGGGTCGTAGATGACAAGAGGGCCTCTTAAGCCATCGCAGTACTGAGTGGAGTAGTGTGAATGATACCAGTATGTGCCCGTTTGATTACCCGGATTGAACTGATACACGAGGGACTCGTTCGCAGGAATGGGACATTGCGTAATGTAAGCCGTCCCATCCGCCCAGTTCGTTTCATGTTGGAAAATACCGTGCCAGTGCTACGACATGGTCATACAAAACCCAAGAGACATGGAACCATAGAACACTTACAATACTGGTATCGATCGGCATGGATTCATCCACAAGTTGGTTGACTACGTTGACGGAGATTTCACCCCCCTAGTGTCTGGTCAGTCGTGCCTAATCGAAGTACTTGGAAAGACTGCACCTTTTGAGCTTGGATCAAGGGTGCAGGGAAAGAACCACCAGCAAGAACAGCACTGATCACATAGTGGTCAAAATTATATCCAAAGGCAAACTGTAAATTATGAACATCAGACTTACGACCTCGCGAACCCGTCTGGGGAGACAATGCTGTTCGTAAGGGAAAGCTGGGAAGAGGGGCCCAAAACATTGCTTGACCGTGTGTGAACACGAGCGAGCGAGTTCGCTTCAGCGGAAGCAGCACATACACCTAATAAAACAGCGAATGCGAATGCAGAGTAGCCAGGCATCTTACTGGGGCTCTGGACAATCAAGCCAGAGAAAGAAGGCTGATTTTATACAGTTGGCTCGTCGCGGGACATTCGGCGCTCCATCATGTGCACGATCAACTACAACGGTGTGTTTCCGGCACGTAGCACCATCAAGATCGAGACGGGCAGGGGAAGCCCTGATATAGACCACTACAAACGGAAGCCTCCTGAAATTTAGCTTCAAAGGAAATTCCGCTACAACTGAAGGGTTGTTCGGGGGCCAGGAACAACGAGTACCCTACTTCGCATTCAGGGTGATTAATGAGCCTGCTGTTGCCGGTGGGTTGTACGTCGACACCGCGGCGTATGTGAACCGTGGCGGGTATACCATGCACTGAGTCCGAGTGTTATGAAGAAACCCGCCCTTTGGTATTGCTTCCAGAAGGCCGTGGCCTTCTGAACTTTTATTAGAATGCGCAGGTATCTCCAGCGGCTCGGGGGAAAATCATCGAAATGAGGAAGAAACTTTGGTGTCCCGAATGAGTGACAAAATTAGTTTTCAAACATTTGTATGTCGGAAAGCCCATGTTCACAGTCCCTGGACACGTAGTAGAGCGGACGTGCTGGCAGTAGAACAGAAGCTCAGGCACTGGCATTTGGCAGTAACGTTTGCCGAGGGGCCACCTATGGCCTGCTCGCTGTTTGAACATCCCACTACCCGGAGACATTTGATCGTCGACGGATGAAGTGTGCGAGCGTTCAATTAGCACGTGTCTCGTTCATGCGTTGGAGGAGTATGTGGTGCGTACCGCCGTATTCGGCATCATGCTCCTTGTTGTAACCAAGGTGAAGTGGAAATGATTTCTAGCGTACTCGCCATCGCATTTGTTTTCGCGTCACGATGTTGAGAGCTGAGAATAGAATCTCGGAGAAGCCCTTCGTCCGTTGCTATGATATATGCCTCATCCCACACGGAAGGTACGCGTGCGATATTCAACCGATGCTCGTAATAGTCGTGCGTCCCCGAGGATCAGTCAGCCATTGGGTTTTTCCCGAAGCATCCGAAGAACTGGTCGCAAGACGCTTAGACACCGATATCTTCAAGGATGGATGGAGTCCCAGTGTTTCTGTTCATACACTACCAGTGCACGACTTACTGACGGCCTTGTGACGCAGAAAACACCGTGTGCGGTATTTATCGTCTGCCGCCCGACGCCAAAGTATTCCCGGTTCCGCATGAATTTCAAAATGTTTCGTCTCCGCTGCCAGTCCCTCCATCGATCTTCAGCTGCCACGGTTACTGCTCGCACACACCGAGGCATTTCTACCGACGGATCGGTAAAATGCCTCGTTGTGCATCCGAACATCAAGTAATTGGATGGAAAAACAGATTCTTCTACTTCCCTGTGGCATTGCCGTATTGAACACAAGCCAGGGTGACGAACTGACTTGGCAGGTATTAAGGGGCAGGAAAGGTTGTGTCCCTGAACCTAACCTCATGCGAAGCAGTCGGAAGAATGTCCCAGACTCAGGATTTTCAGGCTGTTCAGATCTGTCTGCATGTGAAGATCTTTCCCTCTCGAAGGTTCGAATCTCCAAAGGGCTGTCGCACCCTGTTCCGCCCGCATCCCTTATGGCCTTGGTATACATAGTTATATTCTCGGACCGCACATCTAGCATCAAACTTCGTCATGAGTAAACCACAGCACCAATTCTCACCGTCGTGACTCAGCCAGAGTCGATCACCAGCCTGTTTTCTCCACCAATTCCCACACTCAGGTCAGGATAGAGAGGGAGAGAGAGAGAAAAGAGTGTATTGCGAGGTCGTTGGCGGGACCTCATCTTTCCTGGTACGGTGGCGACGCATTTACTTGCATGTCATGACCGCGCATTCCATCGACCAACTAACCATGGTTGAGGAGGTTCCGCCCAATCCTTGTCCATAGAGCTAACATACCGTACATCCTGTCCCCGTGGGAAGTTCGCGAGTGGAAGCCCGTCGTTGGACACCCCGATGAAATCATTTATCATGCCATTAGGGGTCATCGTAAGAATGTATAGCCTTGGAAGTTATCGAGGACTCTTGTTACTACTCCAAAATCTTGTTCCCTTTCAGTTGTGCAATCGATTTCGTTGGAGGGTAAAAATGTATCTGAAATGACTGAGGGGAAGGGAACCATGGGGGAGAGTTTGGGTAAAATGAGTACGGACAAGGTTGATGACACGAAGACCGCAATGATAACGATTCACCTGCAACAACGCCGGAGCCCACCGCTTTGACAGGATGCCCGACAGTGGCCAACCGGGAAGCATTGAGAAAGATGAGAGAGTAAACAGGACTGCGGAGGCCGCAAATCTGAACGCAGACGTACCAGAGGGTCGTCGGAGACACCCAAAGGCCAGCAAGTCGAGGCGAAGGGAGATGCTACGGATGGTCGAACGCTTGGACATAGGCAGAGATTGACCGCCCACAAAGGCGACGAGTCGCGCTAGACGATATAAAAGGATTAATGAACAGAAGACACGAAACAGAGCCAACCTGAGGCCACCAGAAGGTCGATCGAGAGCCTGGGGGTAGCAGTGCACCAGGGTGTATCGTTGAAGACCCAGGTTTGACAAAGCAAAGTCCATCAAAGCACACACAAGTACCGTCCGTACACCGCCAAGGACGCGGGGATGCCGAGAAATTTACGAAATAACCCAGTCATGAAGGTGCACGCAAAGGAACCAGGCTGCTGCGGCGCTGCGCAGAAGAGACGGACGGGCCCGAGGACATGTCGAGGCCGTGGCATTGTGCAAACGCGATTGCATTATTAGGCGATAGTAAAAATGAGTGAAACCCACCTGTGCAGGTAACCAGTGCCGGCTGGCAAGACCAGCATAAAAAAGACCATTACCTGAACGCGGGCACGAGGCCGTCAAGCTCACACGAGCAACACAGGCGAGTGGAAACCCAGATAACGTATGCAGGTGTCTACATAAGATTTAGTATACTGGGAAGTGCGATTGGACGACCGCAAATACAGCTGATCCCTCGATTGAGAGTGCAAGTAGAATAGTGCTCAATTCGAATCCAAGAGCGGTTGAGAGTGAAGACCGGAATTACCAAATGCGGAAACAGAGCTGAAGGATCGACCACAGGCCAAGTCCCCAAGAAAAAGTACAACCACAGCATGGGAAAACGCAAGAACTACTCAGGTCTATCCCACTTTGCCAAACAGGCTTTCTCAGAGGGTATACCCATCTGTTCTTCTGAACCTCATCGCCATTTACCAGCATGGACAACAGGTGCCGGTGCAGACCACGAAAAGGAGCCACCGCGCAAGCCAGAGAGTCTGGCCGGCGCCGGCATTGGTATAGGTGGAGCTGCCCTCGGCGCACAAAAACAATTGTTTGACGCCCTCGCGCTCGTCCCGCACTACAAATCCGCATCTGAGGTTCCCACTCATCTTCAGAAGTGTAAGCGATCCAGTGCTTTCCCGTTCAAGCCGCCTCATGGCTGTACCTTTATATTCACCACTGCCAGACTTCTTTCAAAGACATCGTTACTTCAGCCTCTACGACCGAGGTTGTCTTCTCGATGAAGAAGGCTGGTACAGTGTAACTCCCGAACGCATCGCCTCTCAAATTGCTGAACGATGTCGATGCGACGTTATCCTTGATGCGTTTTGTGGGGTCGGAGGGAATGCGATCGCATTTGCAAAGACGTGCCATCGTGGTGAGTTTTCTGTTTGAACTGCGTCATTCCATCTTCGTTTGTTGTTCATGTACGACACTCAAGTCATCGCAATGGATAATTCCCCCACACGACTCGCACTCGCCAGACATAACGCCACAATCTATGGCGTAGCCGACCGCATCGAATTCGTGCTCGCGGACTATATTACGTTTGCTCATTCGTACCTAGCTCGTTGGGAAGCAACGGCCACCAGCCATCCTATCGACCCAGGCACCGACTCCAAAAGACGATCTATTGATGTCGTCTTCCTAAGTCCACCTTGGGGAGGTCCAGAGTATATATCTCGACAATTGGATGACACCAACGACATCAGCGACACCGACACAGGTGCTGTCGATGGCACCACCAATGGTATTGCGAACGGCAACGGCAATGGCATTGATTCCCATCCCGAATTCAGCCTCGCCTATATGCAACCCATCCACGGCGCCGACCTCTTCCAACTCACGCGACGCATCACAAACAATGTGGCATATTTCTTACCCAGGAACGCGAATTTAGAGGAGATATCAGCGTTGATTACTCCTTCCATATCCACATGCTCTTCCTCCAATACGCCGGTGTCAGCAGCACCTGTAGGAGACTCGACGGAAATGGTAGAGGTAGAAGAACAGTGGATGGGTACCAAGCTCAAAGCTCTGACGTGTTATTTCGGGGGACTCGCAACCGGGCAAGAGCATCTGTTCTGAAAAGTGGATGTGTGCGCTTCCCGATGACAGCGCATGATCATCTTCCAGAGTCGCGATACCACCCTGGATCCGTATGACCGCACATGTCGACTGGTGTGATCGGTTCTATGACCCTCTCCGATCCCGCCCTCTCTGCACGCACGTCGGGGTCTTCCAGGAAGTATTTGGCTCATCTTACCCGTGTGCATGAGAGTGGTGAGAACCATACCGTAGACATTGTTGCATCGTAGGCATACCCGCGATTCAATTGTCACGCAGTGCGTTGCAGTCAAGTAGAATCGATCGGTCGGTAGGGAAGAGAGAGAGTTCACGAAAGAGGAGGGTACACGACAAGCTTCTCGAAAGATGGCCAGGCCTGGTGATCGCAGCTGGTCACAATCGACCGGTAGCTGGAAGCAATATTGCTTCCTCCACTTACCGATCCTCACACCAACCACGACGACCCCTGCCTCACAGCGATCCACGAGCATCTCCCTTTCTGTGCCACTTCTCACCTTCATCTGCATTCGTACGGGCCCACACGACACCCCAATACAGCTTGAGAAATGTTAGATAAAACTATTATTACAGTGGTCAGGTTAGAGGCTGGGGTATCATGAAAATAATAATAGTTGCGGTGCTGCCAGGCAAGTACTGTATGTACATGCGACTATGAGTGTGGTAGTGCCCATTGTACAAGTGTGTCACGCTGCTAGATAGGATAGAGTTTGAATACAAGTTACACAAATAAATAATAGCGAGTAAAGACGGTAGCATTTAGTCGGCGGTCATTTCGAGAGTAGTTGACGCGGTTATTCTCTGAAAGTCGAGTATGAGCCTTCAACTTCCAATGGTCGTAACAAAAATCCAAAAGGACAAGACTTACGTCGTCGAGTATTACACTATGGATGGCCCTATTCTCGTGTGCGCGCCGAGATCTCAAGTCTGGGTCAGACAACGGACGATTATTTGTCAACAAGCGCATTAGATCGGGAAGCTTAGATGAAGCCGGGGTGTTTTGGAAGTTCAAACCAAGCATGTCGTACAGCTCCTGCTGAGCCTGGGCCAGGGCCATTGCAGAGGACGCGCCGGAATAGCGCGATGAACCAGAAGCTGGAAGATTCTGAGTGAAGGAAGCTCGGAAGTGGGTTCGATCCTTACCTGATGCAGCAGCACTTGTGGCCAACCCCTGTTGACGGAGAGGAAGAGATGGCACAGGTGGGATATCTTCTTTACATGCAGACCAGGGAATAGACATGCTACCTCTGCTTCGCACGCTGCTTGCAGAGCGCCTTAGGGACGCGCTTGTAGATCGCAGACCCGCTTTCGACTGCCGTATAGACGACTTACGCACGGCTGAGACGCGTTCGGACCGTTTATTTGGTGCCTTGCTGCTCGGCTCCCCAGCGGTCTCCATCAGTCTGTCACATTCCACTGCAATATCATGTGCCTGTTTCCATCCCTCATCTCGCTCAGCCTCAAGAGACTCGAGCTGTTCGCGAAGTTTCTGCATCTCCGCCGCCTGACGCAAGAAAATCGTATTGACTTTCCTCAGAGCCATCGCGAGCGCGCTGGAGTGGTGAACATCGCGCAAGCCCTCGAGCTGGGCAAGCTGTCCGGCGACAGTGTGAAGTTCATCAGTCAGTTGATCCTGTGCCAAAGTAACCTCGGCCAGCTCTGCCATCGCAATGCTTGCTGTATGCCCCACGACTCCACTCTCGAGGTGACCAGTGAGTTCCCCCAGGAGTTGCCACCGCCTGCGTACGAGCATCTTGTATCGAGATTTAACATCGGTATGTAGCATTTCCAGACGATGTATTTCCTCGGCGATCTCACCGTCTAACGTCTCCAAACGCAAAAGACGGATAGAAGAACCCTCGGAAAACTGCTTCATTGCTCTCGAGACAATTCCATGCAGCTCCGCAGAAGTGAGAGTCCACTGGGCTGCCTCCATCGTGAGTCCACGCCATTTTAGCGGAGGTGTTTGGAACCTGGGAAGAGGTTGCGACGCAACCTCGTATAGCTTTTTCCAGGTCGACGCATCCGTGTTTCTGCAGGTTTCGCCACTGGTCACTTTGGACTCAGATGACCCCCGCGCCCTGGGTCCCGACACGCGGGAGTCAAAGGGATGTGATGGTCCACTTGGTCGTCGGGGACCAATTGGAAGAGGGGGACGAGATCTCACTCGTGTTTGACTACCAAACGACTGAGGTTGAGAATTGGGCAGTGAAGATCCGCCATCTCCTTCCGCGGCGGGACTGGACGACATCCTTAGTATAGGGTGGTCAACGTCAGTAGGGGGTATTGCGACGTCCTCGGGTCCTTCCGATGTTACGGCACGGTGCGGAGGTACTGCCACACACGATGCCGAAATAGGTGTTGACGAGGGACGAGCAGATGGCGAAGCTGCTACAAGGGAATGTCTCCTTGAGGGAGTTAGACCTGATGGTACTGGTTGGAAAGGAATGGGGGTAATCGAGGGCAAGGAAGGCCTGCCAAGACCCGGCGGTAAGACCTCTATATCACGAACTGACTGAGGCTGGCACATGGTAGGAGATAGTCCAGACTGGGAGGAGGAGCGTCGAGCACTAGGCACTGGGGATAAAGTATGTGAGAGGCTGTCTGAGGATGAAGGGAGACGAGGAGAAACGTCCGTGGATTCAGGTAGAGGAACGGAGGTGGGAGATTGGCGAGCGCCCGTCCTGCAGGCAGATGGAATCGATGCGGTCGACGGCGCTAGTACGACTGACCCCGAGTCCTGCTTCCGGGAGCTCGATGTTAAACTTGCCTCATCGACGCCCACTGTCTGTGCGGGAGTATCGGAATCAACGGGTTCCTCTGACGGCCCCGTCGTGTCCGTTGAAGGTAGAGCATCCTTCAATGACGTAGTTGGAAGGGCATTGTCACAACGAGGCAGTGAGTTATGAGAATTACCCGACGGCGGGTCCAACGAAAATGAAGGCGTGGCATGAATTGGCGAAGCGATAGACTGAGGTCTACGAGAGCGGACGTCTCCGTGGTCCTCATGTGGCCCAAAATTCATCTCAATAGACGTGAGCCGCGGTAGCGTTTCCCTCGCAGCATACTCGCGTGGGGAAGGTAATGTGGCCGATCTCGGCAGTGGAGGACGACGGGTCCGAAGGGATGGCGCCGGAGGACGTCGGCGGTCTGGTGAGAACAGGGACGGTGAGAACATTGGTGTCTCGGGGAATGTCTGGTAACCAGCTGAGGAATTCGTAGAGCTATACTGGGATGAACTATGTGGATCTGGACTAATAGTGATAGTATAGTCAAGAAAATCACTATAATCTTCTTCGATCGCTTCACAGGCAGTAGGCGGCATTTCAAGATGACCGGCAGAGACCGCGGATGAAGGAACGAGGGGAAGACGGGAGATACTGGTTTGAGTCATCATCGTAGGTGTCAATAGCGTTTTTTGGGCAAAACTCTCGACCACGGGCAACAGTCTGACCTGTTTTTTGTTCCGCTGATAAGGAGCCTCTACACAGGTTCATTGGCATCACAAGATACTGGGAAGGGAAGATGACAAAAAAAAACATACCTTTGCGACTTCTTGAAGTACCGACGGCACCAGAAGGTTTCGGAAGACGTCGTCGCAAGTTGCTGTTCTTGCGCTTGACGGGAAGAGGGGCCACAAAGGATGCGCTAGAATCGGAATGCGAAGAAAGCATAGCCGTGTGTGGACCGGGGGACACAAACGAGTACTCATCCAAGCTATGCTCCGTCGAGCTTTGAAACCCATCTGCTCGTGATGAATCTGTAGCGAGCCCAGGCGTTCTTGGTATGCTGGAAGAGGAGGGAGGGGAGGATGCTACTTCAGAGCCTGGGCGAGATGAACCTGGCGCCTCGTGTTCTGATACAGCGCTAGCAGACACGACATCTTGATGCTGAGGACCGAGGATGCATTTCCTCGACATTGGGGTATTGGACACAGAGGTAACCTCTAATATAGAAGATATGTGACGTGAGTGACCAGTCTGCAGGCCAATTCCTGGTGATGGAGTGCAGTGCAGGTCCGTCGACGAGCATGAGGCATTCTTGTTAGCTCCCTCTTCTGATTTCGCTACAGACGCTGCCGGGGCTATGGTGCCGGACAATCGACGCGTCCGCCTTCGTTCCAAGAGCACGCTAGGTGGTAGAGGGGGGACAGCAGGGACGGATGACGGACGTCCAATCTCCGTTCCAGACAGGTTGGGAACGGATGGTTCGCAGGGTAGAGTTGCAGAATCCTGCCGCGCTACGCCGCTCCGATGACGGGATCGCACTCGCTCACAAGACGACAACACAAATGAATTCGCAATGAGTGCTCGTGCAAGCGTGGCACCAGAGATCGCTGAAATATTTTCTGAAGATCCCGGTGATGATGGGTTCCTCAAATACAGGTCTTTCGGAACCGGGTCTGGGGCGTTGCTGGGAGTCTTGGGCTCTGCATCACGTGTCCCCAGAATGTCAAGCTGATGGTCCGGGATGAGTATGGGCGCGGGGACCGACTTCTTCCGGAGCGAATCCTAGTCTCGAATCTGAGTAAAGAGTAGTTGCAGACACAAGTTTCCTTGAGGAAACACACCTCGCGTGAATCGCTAGACGTATTTGTCGCGTCCTGTACACTTCTAGGGCAACAAGTGGATACCTTGGAACTGCGTCTTGAATAAAGTAGTTCCTCCGGAAACCAAGGCTCAGTGGATATCTCGAGCTGCACGAATGGTCCGCAAGTTCCATCTCGTGGTTTGTAGATGGGCTGTTCGCTGATGTCTAGTATCTGTGGCGATTCGAAAGACTCCGGAGATGTGGGTGGTCGAATGAAGCGGTAGGGTCTCGGGCAGACCCTCGAATGCTTTGCTTGTTTCTTCTTCCCATTCCTCCGCATGAAACTCGAGAGCATGGCACCGGTCTGTTGTCCCAACAACAGTGTGGTGGTGTGAGCCAGTGCCTGCGTCAACCAAGCCGAAGAAAAGGGAAGGTAATATACAAGATCTTAGAAGACGAGGAGTAAAAAAAAGGTCGTGAGAGGGACCTTCGCGAGTGTATATGTATTACAGGTCATTTCGCTGTTCATGGCAACGTCGGAACACCACTGATCACACAGGGTACACAGCCCCTGTAAGTCCTGTGGCGCCCGTTGGGTCAGGTACGCGAGCGTCCATATGCCTGCTGATTTTGCACCACTAAATGTGTCAGTTGACAAGTTCAAAAACGGCCTATGTACGTATGTATCCCTTGGCACTAACAAACTTGATGATAGATCATAGCACACTACAGGAGTCGCTGTCTACATAATACATTCAGGCCGGATGTATTAGGAACGGACCAGTTCCAACTTCAAATTCCAAAGCAATGGCTGTGGCATTGGCGTATCATGAGCGCCGGATCAACCGGTATCGCGATGTGTGCGTGTGTACTGCCTTGGGCTTGTAAATGTGGGCACATGAGCAGTGACCGCATAATTCGTGTATCATTCTCTCGGCGACGTATCACGCACATCAATTGATGCGCAACTTAGCCTGAGACTGCTTACACTTCGAGGGAATCCCCACAGCGCTGTCTCAGTGGAGACCCACTCCGGTCAGACTACGTCACTGTAAATCGTTGACTCGTCCATGATGGGAGTCGGCCATGCCAAACACTACGTGATCATCGATGAAAGTGTGGTTTCGTAGGGTTTATGAAACAGGATGAAGCAAGACCAGACAGTGCCCCCGAGTTCAGGTGATATAGTAGTAAGTTTCTGAATGCTACTGAATTCCTCCCCAGTGATTCATGGAAATTGGGGGCCATGGCTATGACCGAATCATGAACATGCCAATCCGTACATAGCTCCATGGATGCGGTGTTGAGCACGAGAGTCAATCAACGCTCTAAGGAGGTAAATTGCCAGCGTATGAGTGCTAGTGATGCATTGATGTGTGGCTCTGCATCTGTCGCAAGCAGCAGTACCAACCCGTTTTGACTGCATTGACCCTTCTCATTCGTGTCAGCCGTATTGATACTTTGGTCCCGCGTGTGCCAGAAAATCAGAACCTAAGATTTGATTACGCGGCGCACGTCACGCGTTTGCGCAATAGAGATACATCTAGGGAAACTAGCTGAAGGAGCTACGTACGAGAGAATGTTGTGGGATTGCAAACTGGCGAATAACTATGAAAAGTTGGTGAAGCCAACAAGTGCTTGTGCAATGGCATCCAAATTCCAGTGAACAGCAGTGCTGCATCTAACATGAGAAGTGTCGTGAAGTAATGCGACGGGAGGATACTACGTGCAATCGGTCTGACATGAACTTGTGCACGCCAGCCAAGAACGAAGCGAATGCAAGGAGTGACGTAGAAGTTGAAGAAAAAATAAACTATGCCTGAGATCTACATGTCAGTAAGCCAATCTGTTCACCAAAGCATAGACATACTGAAGCGTGTAGGGTATAGCCGCATTTTAGTCAACCACTTCCAAAAGGCCGTGGTGTTCCGACATTCTCCGCATTTGACTTGTGGTTTGACGGCGACTCGGTAACGGAGTTATACATTAACAAGTTTGCCCCCGAGGCAAAAGACGACACAGAAGACCCCGAAATGCGCCGGGTCGTCCTAACAGCACGACGTTCGTCTTTTGCTCGTTGCCGCTCTGCTCGAGAAATGTCACATCGTAGGAAGGATCGTTCAGGTATTGCCGATAACGGTTTTGAAGGCGCCTGTGACACGAGTGACAGAGACGTCTGTGAGGACGCAGCAGACGGAGTTTCTGAGGAAGGCACGTCCAACGTAGAGGATGACTGTCTCGTGTGCTTGAGGTTGGCATTGAGCCCCGTTTGCGTGGAGCGACCGGCCCTGATACCGCTGGGTGACGATTCGACTGATGGTGGGGGCTGAGAACGTCTGGAAACAGACGGTGAGGATTCGAGATCTGTGGGGGGTCGATCAGACTCGTCCTGCGTACTGAGCGACGACCGTGCTAGGTTTGCAGCAGCGTCGATGTCCTCGACGGCACCGTGGTGGATGACTAGCCACCTGAGGCCTTCGATCTCCCTCGTCTTCTTCCGGATATCACGTTCAAGTTTCCCTATAGTCTTGGTCAGTGTCACTCTGTCATCTTCATACCGTTTAGTGATGGTGATGATATACTCCTGCAGTTGAGTGTACTTCTTACGCTGGAGGACGAGCGCCTCCCGAAGCTCTTCAGGGGAAGCATCAGGGGAGATGCCATGGATCGCTTGGTTCTCCGCAGCGAAAACTTTCTGATAAGCAGGGAGCGCGGAAGGACCGGACTGGACATGTGTACTGTTCAGTAAGGTTGCTGACGACAGAGTGCTTGCACGTGGTCGCTGAGACATGCCAGATGATCGAGAATGCGAAGCCACATTGCTGACAGACGATATCGTGGGCATTGTGCCCGATTGGAAGTTCAACGGAGTAGATGGTGACAAAGGCGGAGAAGGCAGAGAGTAGGACGGAGGGGAGTTACTTGGAATTCTTCCGGATGATCCTCGACACGACGGCGGTTTAATCACAGATGATTTAGGAGTGGCGCTGGGATGGCCTATCCTGGATGGTCGAGGACTCGAATCATAGGCCCGAGAAGCGTCTGTGTCACTACCTGAATGACTGAGCGCGCGACTACGACTACGCCTTTGTTCTTCTCCAGATAAGTGTCCTTGCGAGGTTGTTCGTTCTCTTCCAGCGCCCGATCGTGGCCCCACGTGAGCCAAAGCACTATCCTGGCTCTTAGTAACTTCCTTGGACCAATCACATGAACGACGAGCTACAGTTCCGTCGGAGGTGACCAACGAAGGTCGACCAATCATGGAAGGTGGATATGGGAACTGAAGAGTGGTGGCGGGAGGCGTTTCCAAGCTCTCTCTCGGAGACTCCGCAACAGTCAAGATAGTGGGAGAGGAAGCACACTTGGCCGCCTGCGACGACTTCCCAGATTGGGGCTGCAGAAATAAGTCAGAATAATCCTCCGAGTCTCCGCAAGGAACTGTGGACGATTGCGGAGTGCATTGGGGCCGGGGAGTAGTGGAACGACTTTGCATACTCGATCGCGGAGACTCAGCTGAAGATGCTTGTCCATCAGGTACTGGTGGTGAAAGCGTGTCCACAGGAGGCTCGGAGCAACTGTCGGTCGGTCTCTGAGCAGCTACATCTTGGGATTGAGAAGCCTTGAGAGATGATCGCAAAGGAGTGAAATGTGCCGCAAACTTGGATCCGAGTGATGGGGGAGAAACGTTCACTGGCGGAAAAGTCGAGGGAAGAGGGGGAACAATCGACGAGGATGCATCCATCGACGGAGTGATCATTATCACCGTGTGCCTAGAAAACTAGTTGTCAGTCCGATGTTGCAGTTATTGGCCGAGACAAAAGTAAGTCTATTTCCTCATCGTGGGAATGCGTAGCTTCGAGGAACCTGAAGCTAAGCAGTAGGGGTAAAGGCACCGCGAAGACCCTCCCGCGAGCCTGACGCGAACCGAAGAATTCGAACACGTACCCATTTCCTAAAGAGCGACGAACGACGTTCGCTGGAAGGTGTTCCACTGTAGACTTACGGGGAGGCGCTGCGGGGGAGTGCTCTGCAGACTTCTTGCGTCGCAGGAATGGAAGCATGGAGCGCCGTGATTTCGACGCAAAGGACTTATCTGACGATGAAGGCGTATCGGGTTCAGCAGCCGCTACATTTTTCGGGGAATGACGAGATCCATGTGTAGGCCGGAAGAAGTCAGCGAGGTCAGACGTCTTTGTGCGCGGACGATGGTTCAACCCTGCACCAGACATCCTGGAGGGTTACTGGCTGTAGAATCGAATCGCGCGCATCCGTTGTGGGGGAGTTCGCGAACTAGGTTGAAGCCTGAAGACTGGAACAGGAAGACACAAGGAAAGAAGAAGCCGCAAAGCCGGTGGGATGGACTATACCGCGTACGCGCGCACACAGCCGAACCAAGAACTTTTTTTGCGAGTGCCTTCGGGACCGAGTGGTTAATGATAAGCGCTTGGGTTGCGTGCACGGCTCAGGAATTGACCAAATTGCCAGACGAACGCAAACCTGTCGCAACCTGTGGTCGCTGTCATGGAATATTATTAGTGTGGAAAGATGAAGTGGGCTCTTGCGCTCCCATTACTTTCATTTCATGACCGTTCAGTTCTCCGTGAAGATAAGCTTGGCAAATAGACATCACGACAACGAAACCGGTATGGAAGTTGGTAACGTTTAGTCCACCCCTTGAACTTTCCTCATTCGCAAACACGAAAGGAAGCCTTTTTCCATTGCCCGTTGACCTGAGTTGACCGTCAATAAAGTATTTAACCATCGTGTAAGAATCATAAGATGAAAGCTAATGTGGTATGAGTAGCACACTTACTCACTGGGCGGATGAAAAACAAAAGAATATAATATCGGCCGGACATAGGTGACATTTCGGGGCGTCAAGGTGACGGCACTAAACCAAATGACAGTTGTGAAAGTGAGGCTGCCGTACACCCTGAAATTCGAGCTACGTTTGGCACGGATGGATAACTTGACCACCAAGCGAGCTTGAAGACGCTTGTGAAGCCCGAGCATCGAAGCTCACCACCAAGGTGACACCCCGCAACTGTTCAATCCAATTGGATCTGCCCAACGGGCGATGGAACGGGACAAGCAAAAGCTTGGTCTATTTTCTTCCGGACGGGTATGCATTACGGGTTGGATCAATATGGTTTGACATCACCTCGGCAACCCGTAAGTCAGCACTGTCATTCCGGATGTCTCAGTTTCTACAGGGACCAGCAGATTCTTCTATCCATCAACTTCCGGCCATACGGTGGCTCCTGTGGTTGTGTGGGCACGACACCCCGAAACACAACTTGAGGTCTTTCTGTTTTGTGCAACGCGGCCGGTTTTCACTGCACGTCACGCCGGGCCGAAGCCATATGGTGAACTATCATTGGCCGAACGTTTGCCGAGGCGGAGTGTGGGAAACCTAATATAGTATGTACAGTCGACTCCCTCATAACACATACCCCCTCGGGACAGGCCTAAAGGTATGTGTTTTGAGGGAATATGCGTTGTCAGAGAGGGATTATGGGCCAAAAATCCCGTCAGGAATCCAACAATGTATGTCTTATGAGGGAGTATGTGTTATGCCAGGTATGTGTTATAAGGGAGTCGACTGTACAACTGCCCGCCAACTTACGTGAGAAGTGTCGATACGCCCGGTAACCAGCAGCATCAGTAAGCATTCTATAGTCAGCCATGTTGCGTGTATAGCCAAGTTGATGAACTTGGATATTGAAGCTGAACAGCCCGTCTCAAGACGCACGTTGGCATGCACTCTTGTTCCTGCGAGTTTCAAAACCCAATGCCGACTAGGCCGCCGTAAGTTAAGTATTCAGGTAAGCGGTTCAGGTATAAGTTGAATTGTCCATTGTTCGAGTTCGAAGTGTATGTGATAGGGAAGAACACGGACCATATAATGCTCCATCAGCGTGTTCAAATCGAACCGCCTGTGTACTTATCGTGCGAGGGTAAAGAACCCGTTCGTCTGCGTGTAGCCCTCCTATGGCGTTCTAGGCGAGTATTCTTTACCACGATCGGATGTGTTCATAGGAGTTAGGATCCCTTGGAAGCTTCCAATAGCGCCATAAGAGACGGATGAATTGGAATGGCCCCGCGGCAAAGTGCAAGAAAAGATATCTGCACGGCACAAGTTGTTGGTTTCGACCGCTCCAGAAAGAGGTTAGTTCGGCCCCTCCCGTAGATCTGGCTCCAGCAATTGTAGGAAAAGACGAAGGACCATAGCAAAACGCCTGGCAACGAGAATGCGAAACTACCACCGCATAATCCGCTCAACCCCGCCGAAAGGGTTGTTCGCCTTGCGATAGGAGAGTCAGTGACACGGATGGGGCAGAATGTAGCTTCAAGGTCACGTAGCCGCAGACAACTAGAAGGAAACCGACGGAGGAATGGCGTCGAGGAGCGTTCCGACAGGAACAAGGACTGCACAGCCCTAGTCATAGGCGGTTAGCATTTAACTCTTGAGACGAAGATGGCACCGGGGCGAGCGTTGGCCATATGTAGCCCGCGATTGCGAGGGAGCCACACGGCGAGAATTAGAGCTACATGTACGTGACTTGAAAAAATAGGCCTTCCCCCAGTTTCCGGGTACCTACGCGGGACTGCACTCGGGACAATGAGGGTGCGATGCGCATGTGCGGGGACGTCCGGAAAGTGGGGATTTTCGGTCAGGTGATTGTCCTACCAATGAATCTAGGAGGTGGTTCACATTTAGTACGAGACGAATCAGTAAGTTAGCACAACTACTTCGTCCCGAATCCCCTCAGACCTCCCTCCGGATATGTTATCGGACAGCACCTACATGATTGATCTCACTTACTACCTGTCAGCATAATGTTGGCCCCTGTGTCGCAGAACGACGTAATTGATGTCCACCACGGTATCTATCACTTCGCAAAGTAAATCGCAAATGGAGTCCCACTTAACACAAAGCAAGACAGGCATGGACCGAAGTGATCATGAACCTCGGGATTGTGAACTGCCGGTAAGGCTCGATGGTGAAGAGAGCAAGATGTTCCCGGGACCACCTTTCCTCACAGTCTTAGAGCATAGTAAGAGGCTCGGACTTGAAAGACTATCAAATACATACACGCTCGAGCATCAGAAACCAAAAATATGCTGCTCAGTTTTCACCTCTCTCCCTGACTTCACTTTGGTTCTCTACCACGAGACGCCAACCTCCGTATAGTTGATTCACCATAGCACTTCGTCTCAAAACTGCCAATTCTTTTACAGCCTCATTGTAAGCCTGAGAAAGCTTCCCTGAATCCTGTTCGGTCTTCAAAGCATCGTCGATTATATGGAATCTGTTTGTACCGACCAAACCTTACCTGCATGCTCCGAAAGTTTTCTCGAGTTCTTCGGACAAAGTAATTGCGAAAATTGTACGAACTAAACGACCTGGCGGCACGTAGAGTGGAACCGTAGAGACGGAGAATTTGTTGCCGTGACGGTGAGTTAACCATGGTTCAACGTTTGGAACTCGAACTCCAGCTGACCCACTCCTGCTGCTATGCTCCTGGATTACGTAATAGCGCAGTATCGTACGCATGTCATTTACAAGAGCCTAAAAAACTCATCCCCCAAGGATGCGTTTTAACAGTGGTGCTACTTGTTTACGAGTAGCATGCGTGTTTTTCTGCTTGTATACCCGAGCGATGAACGCGTCGCCAAAAGGCGAATCGTTTACTGCACTGGCCGACTGTTTGTCAGTATCGGAGTCATCGTGAGAGGAGGCATCATCGTCTCCGTCTTCCTTGTTTCCTGTTGTATCTCCTTTCTTAGCAAAACCATACCGAGAGAACCTGCGAGGCTTTAACTCAAGGCTCGCCTCCGCATCTAGGCCATCAAACAGAGCACGAGCCAATCTCTGCTGTTGTTGTGGCGCATCCTTCGATTGTTTGACGATCCACAGTTGCTCTCGTCTTCCCTTATCTTTTTTGCTACGGTATGTCGTAAGGACACCGAGTATCGTCAGCCCACGTTCTTCCATCCACGAAGCGGTAGCATTTATTACCGCTACAGAGCCCGACTTGAAGAATGCCGACAGTGGTAAGGGAACCGTCGCCAGTCCTACTTGTATGACACCACCACTTTCCTGCTTCAAAGATGGGGACAGCTCCAAGGTATATTGCTTATAATCTCTGCGAAGGAGATCCCTTGTGCTCAAGTGAGAAACCGCAATTTTCTTCGAGCCTAGAGTATCTGCAAGGCTCCGCAACCAATCGTGATCTACGATCCCTCTTGGCATAGTTGGGTCTGTGTCTGATGGCGTTTGAGTTTCTCCAGAAAGGGAAGTTTGCTTCGTTGGGTCAACATAACCGAGCAGCCATGCAGCGGCCGCCCGGTCTACATCAAGCGCTTTCCCGCCCCTCCGCAAAGCCTGGGTATCGATGGCGATAGCACTCAAAAGTAGGCCCGCAAGATCCGGAGGTATTGAGATGGGAACAGAGCCAGACATGAATAGCCTGGTAACGAGAGAAGCGCAGCTGCCAGCTGGTTCGATGATTCGGGGAGAAGCTGTATCGTAGTATTTGCCCTCATCCTCGTGATGATCGACGACAGCTACCACTCGCGTGTTTGGGGAGGAGTTACGAATGTTATTGTGATCGACCAGTGCGTAGTCCGTGCATCTGTGGTCAGGTGGTAAATCCTCCGGACAAAGGAGCTCGTCGAATGGCTCGTGTACACTAGCCATTGCTAATGCGTAGACATTCTCTGCTCTGAGAGAAAAGTCCGAGCGAGGCATGGGCATCAGTGCAACTGCCTTTCCTCCGATGTTTCGAGTTTCAGCATGAGACCGATACCAGGCGTAGCCTATGGAACTTGCAACGCTGTCCAGATCTATACGATCACGGACGATCAATAAAAGCTCTAGTTGTGATCCAAAGTCATGAGAAGACGTCGACTTACCCCCTGCCTCGTTGCCTATCACTATCGTCCAACCATCACCATAGCCTCGGAGAAATTGAGTTTTCTGCCCTCGCAGATACTGTGATAGAATGGATGCTGGCATGTTCACTTTCCAGCTGGGATACGAGGACAACGATCGCGAATTAGAGTAGATCAGGGTCGCAACACTGAAGCATCCGAAGGACCTCGCAAACGACCGCCCAAAGTTGATTTGGGGAGCCACGAGTAAGGCGCTGCGAGCTTGCTAGTGGTACTAGTTTAATCAAGCACGAATCACCAGGTTGTACTCCCGGATTCTGTGGTACTGGGGACCGTCGCAGTATAAGAGTACGTCATTCCTGTACATGGCATATAAACTCAGCGCTCAACCCAGGCAGGTCGATACTGATCAGCAGTAACAATCTACCGGCGTGAACGTCGCTGGTATTATCCACAAGCAAGTACGAGCAGTGCTGCCACCGGCTACTGGCTCGTACTGTGGTATGTGGTAGTACTTCAAAGGAGTGAGTACGACTTTGCGTACACAAATGTTTCCACGCGTTCATTGGTTTCGACGACAGAGGTCAATAATACAAGCTAGGTTAGACAAGTCATGCCGCTTCTCAATGGGCATCAGCTCTGCTACACCTTCTAGCCACGGGATATCGGGCGAAATTGTAATCGGGTACAGCACCTCTCCATCCTTCCCAGCCCAGTCAAAATCAATCAACCGGACAGTGACTTCGTCGTCTGGAGTTACCATGATATTTGGTTCACGAAGGTCACCGAACACAAAACCGGCACCATGAAAATGTGCAACTGCTTGATGAAGATGAGCGAGGAAATTTGCAGGCACTTCTTGCTGTTCGAGTGCATCGCAGAGCATCAGCCCTTCCACGTAATCCATCACCGCCATCTTCAGCTTGCCGTATGTCACCGCGTTGTCGCCAATGCTCACAGGTCCAAAATAACGAAATTTTGGTGCGAAACCAGCATCTGCCATTGTCTGGTGCACATCGCCACCATACCTCGTAACGAACTTGACCACGATGTCCTTCGGGCAGGCCTCAACGGTCTGAGCAAAATACGTAGCACAGGAATCAGATTCAATCGATGGTTGCTGGTAGTTCTCGTCTTGTTTGTGTCGATTGCCGAGACCATTGCTCAGCACTCCTTCACTGTTGGTGTGAGGGCGAATTCTGATTGTCCGCAATGCCCAGAATCCAGATCCAGAAAATTTATCGGGACAGGGCCTAAAGAAACTAGGTTGGTCTTTGCTTTATTGGCTCTCTTTATACGCCAACCTCTCCTGCACGAATTCGGGCTCTCCAAAGACTTCCTTCAATCCTGGGATAGACACCACTTTCTCATAATGCGCGAAGATGTTGGGATACAAAGCCCTCTCGGCGGCTCCACAAGTCACCCTTCCAATATGCTCCGTTGACGCAGCGAGAACGACGTCCGCGAGGGTGATCTGGTCCCCAACCAGGAGGCCAGAGGAACACGATGCGAGGTACGTCTCTAGGTGCCTGAGGGAGCGTGCCTGTCTGTTAATTAGGCCTTCAAACAGCTAATGTGGAACACTGTCAGTTTTGAGTCCCCAAGTCAACGACTGCAAACGCACTTCTTTACTGTACGGTCCAAGCCGTCCGCTATGAAGTGCTCGAATCTCCATATTGAACGTCATAATCTCTAACTCGCAAAACTGTACCCATTGATCTACTAGTGCTCGTTCTCTAGGATCTCTTCCGAGCAGTCCAGACTCTGGCGCAAGAGAGCACACTGACATAGGGATGTCAGTTACTCTGACGGTGTGTGCTATGGTTTATGGTAGACGACTTGCCATGGCGCGCAATAGCTATCCCCTCGACGAGAGCGAAACCCGTAGCATCCTCAAATGCTGGAATTTTTCCGAACGGAAATTTTTCCAGAAACTCGGGGGTCCTATTGGTCACCATGAATTCAAAGTGAGGCATATCTATGTCGAGACCAGACACAGCAGCAACAGCAAGGATCTAAGAATAGTCATTCATTGGTACGCTTGTGATTTCATGGATACCAACGTACAACTTTGGTTTGGCGCTGCGCTTGGTATCCCCAAAGCTTGCCTATCACCGCCATGGTTATAACTGATATTGGGTAGGGTGTTGAAATGTATGATGTGAAGATCGAGACCACGAGTATGTGGCCATATGGAAGACCCGAGCTCTTTTATAGATGTTCAATCATGCACAGCATCGTGGAATGAAAGGTGACTCAACCAAAAGCACAGCATGGTCATTGTGTGACTCGCGTCTAAGTCACCAACCATTCTTTGATGCTGCGGAGATGCCGAACGTCATGTATCAATAGGTAGAGTTTTCCTGGTCTCCCGGGCTCTGCACGAGACGCATTCGGACGCCACTCGTTCGTGCGTACAGTGCTACTGAACTCGGCTTGGATCAATGGAGATCAGATTCGGTCGGTCCCCTGGGTAGACCGGGGAAGGTCCCAGTGACGATGTGTGCGCACGTGAGTACCGATCCCCATCAGTACGGCCGCTGAACCTATCAAAGCATTTACGCCAGTGAAATCTTCATAAACGACTTAAGGATCGCAATTGCAGTACCGCCAGTAGATATTCAGGACGTGTCTTCAATAGCCTAATGTTTGTGGGTTAACAAGTCATGCTTGGCCCACACGATGGGGCGATGCTAGTGTGGTTGAAATGCGGCTGGCTGACTGGACAAACATCATGATGTGTAACTTGCGCGAGGTGCCATAACAGTAAGAGAAGCCGCGGAATGCCATCTCAGTGGTGAGGGCGCCAGGGTCTCGATCTTATCCAGTCGCAAACATCCCTCACAGTGGCTACTTTCATTCGAAGGTCTTACGGACGCATTAGCCGAGCATTCACTTGCGGTTCAGTTTGAAAAGGCGGGTAAGACAAGCCAGGCCGGTATGACTGAACGTGGTTCGCCGACGAGAGAAATAACCTCCAGAACGCACCCAGGAAGGTACATAGAGGAGTAGTGCCACGTGTGAGCGAGCGTATGCAAGCAAGCCAGAGTAGGGCACCCGCGTAGGAGCAAGAAGCCAAGTACGATTTGTAGTGACAAGGTGGGAACCAAGGGTAGGTCGTCTGCGGTAGTGGCTCTCCGGGTTCCGACGGGGGGGTCGTCCCCCTGGATTCTCAAGTGTTCGCAAGGGCTGCAAGAAGGTTCACGTTCAGCGACATGATTCTCGGTTCCGCATGACTTAGAGTACTTGTAAGTGTATGATACTGTCCGTCCGTGCACTCCGTCTCCCCTCCCTCGTTATTCGCTCGCTTTTATATTTTCTATGACACTCGCTTTCGTCAGCGGTATCCTCACACTCGTTTTGTTAGCCAAACTCGCCGTCGCGGGTGGCACTTATACGCTATCCGATGTAATCGTCGGCGAAGACTTCTACGACGCGTTCAACTTCGAAGCTATCCCAGATCCCACCAATGGCAGAGTGCACGTCTCGTTCATGACGCGTCCCGCATTCGTATTGACGTCTCAACAACAGCAACTATGTCGACAGTGCAACTGCCCAACGGCTCGGTCTGACAGTCGCTACTGCAAACAGCTTCATCATGCGTGCAGACGATACGACCGTGCTCTCGCCAACTGGTCCCGGTCGGAACTCTGTCCGCATTCGCTCTAACAACGAATACACCACCCATGTCGCGGTGTGAGTGTCCTTCAGTGGAGTGCCTGGTCACTGGCTGACGATCTCCTAGGTTCGACATGAACCATATGCCAGAAGGATGCGGGTAGGTCGTAAATCGTGGAATTGCCCGCTTGCTTCAACTAGCTAACCTTGACTTTACCGAGGACTTGGCCGGTGAGTGTTCAATTGAATTACATTAACTCCTGTGCCGACCTCCTTTGCAAAAGGCTGTCTGGGAGACCCTTGAGGCTGATTGGCCAGATTCCGTGAGTCCTGGTGTCATCCTCTTGGACGCTTTGACAAACGATCAATGTAGGGCGAAATCGACATCGTCGAAGGCGTGAACAACATGTCCCCGAATCAGGTACATCTTCACACCGGTCCCAGTAAGTCTTATCGTCGGCAGGTTTGTATGTGCTAATTCGAATGACCCGCGCAGATTGCTCGATACCCAATAGCATTAACCAACTTGGGTATGGACGACTTCAATTCTATTGACTATCTTCTGCACTAATGTCGAATTATTCAGGACGGTTCTTACCACCGACTGTAACGCGGCCGGTATGGTATTGTCACCTGAGCCTAGGTCTTTACTTACCCGTTATAGTTAACTACAACAGTGGTTGTGGTTCTGCTTTATCGTATGCTCCCAACAGCTTCGGGCCAGTCTTCAACGCGGCCGGCGGTGGGTGGTGTGTATTATCATCCCATTGATTGAGGGTAGAGGTATCCGATACTTGGCCCAGGTATGCCCTTGAGAGAACGGACAATTACATTAGCGTGTGGTTTTGGGACCGCAACAATTGGTTAACTCCCGCCGATGTCCGGCTGGGATCCCCCATCGTTGACACCAGTCTTTGGGTAAGAACGCGTTCCCCACATCAGGACTGTCAATGAATCTGCGGTGTAGGGTACGCCTGCCGCGTACTTCCCAAACACCGATTGTGACCTTGTCACTCACTTCGGTCCAAACAATATTATTATCAACTTGACATTCTGTACGTGTCGTCGCAAGTGTCAATAACCACTGTCGCTCATGCCTTCTCAGGTGGAGACTGGGCCGGTAGTGCAGCGGTGTATAGCGCATCGGGTTGCCCTTCCACTTGTGTCGGTGAGTGCTACACTATAAGAGCGGTAAAATATGCTAAACCATTTCTACGTAGACTACGTGAACAGTAAGCTATTGTATCGTTGCCTTCCACCTCGCTCATCCTTCTTATTTGTAGATAACCCTCAGGCCTTCGAAGCTGCGTATTTCCAGTTTGCTTCCATCAGGATCTACGAGTAAGTGAAGGCGTGACCATACTCCAGTTCAACGGACATGGGCGATTTGTCGCGATACCTTTCTCTACTATTTCTTGTTGGGAGTAGCCCTTTTATTCGTATTTCTCAGTTCGGTAGTCTTTGTAACTTCATAGAACGCCTTTCAGTCTGGGCATATGTTGTCACAAACATTAAGCGACGAAAAAACTATGCTACATGCAGCACTCATTTCACCTGCTATTGCCACATCCCAAGGGCCGTCGAGTGGTAACGAATGTCTAACTAAGGCTTGCAGATTTGTATATATACATTCCCCTGATAAAAACAGACAAAGAGGAGACCGGGTAGAACGAAATATTATACACTACGAAATGAATGGGCTCGGGGACGGGAGGGAATAGATCACCTGTACTCGAGAAGAAAGATTATCGACATACTATGATGGCATGAATTGGTCGTATGTAGTGCGCCAAAACCCTTCCTGCACGATTCCATCGGGTTGCCATGAGTGAGCCACGGTTTGTGATTGTGGTCCTGAGAATTGCCGCTGAGGGTGGTGATGATGTTCTGGAGGCTTCGTAATGTACCCTGGCGGCTGTGATTTCTCCTGACGGTGGTGAGGCAGATCGTGATGAGGAATCTCCATCGGAAAGTGAGCGTTTTCACTATTGGGATGGAAGGTCATAGAGGGATGAATGTTCAGGTCCATGAGGGAAGAGTTGTGTACATTCCCCTCGTACCGAGAATCGAACGAATAATAGTTTGGTGGAGGTCCGGGTATCTCACTCATGAATGACGTAGGTTGATTATGAGCAGAGGGAGTACGGGATACTTGAGTTGCTGATAGGGTGTTGGGGCCACTAGTTGTGAAAGGAGGATCCGCGTAATCGGTGTTAGATTGGGCATATGGCATAGGATTAGCACTGTTTGTTGGACTTTGGTTGTGTTCGTAGGTTGATCCTCCAGGAGAGATCTTCTGAATTGGTGCGGGATCCGAGGCGTCCGAGTTGATATATTGCGGAGGCTGTGACACACGACCGAGACGAGGCCCATTTTGATCGCCGGTCCCAAAAGGAACTTGGTAATCTAACTTGGTGTCACTAGACAGGTCCTGGGTCACTGTTTGGTGATGCACCTCCCGAACTCCAGGCGAAGGAGCACTCTGCGGTTGGGGCATAAATCCTGGTATACATGGGGGATGTTCGGTGTTTGGGGTACAGGGAATCGCAGGAGTCCGACTCGGTGGCAGGGCAGACTCATTTCGCTCAGGAGTACCACTTGAAGAGGGAGTTCGCAACCTACAAAACGGTGGCGCATCTTTGATCGGCCGGATCCGTACGCCTGCCCGGGGATAGCAAGATTTCTTTGCACTCTTGTCTTTGGATTTGGAATCGCGTGAGTCTGTCTGCGAGCGTCTGGAGTTTGGAGGCCCTGGCGGTGTCAAACGCTTCGGCAACTCCTCGGATAGACTGGTATCTTTCTCCTGCGTCGAGTTCGTCGCCACTACGACGCGTGGACCCGAATGCGAGGTAAGAACAGAGGGAACACAGTCCGGAATTGTGGAAGAGACAGCTCCACCGATGAAAGGTAGTTGGAAGTCGTCAGATAACCGCTCGGGGTCACCTTCAGGCTCGTCACGTTTCCTTTTCATCCCAGAAGACACATCCAACTTTCCACAACGTGCCAGGTCAGCCTTGTTCTGTAACAGCATTATAATCCTGATTGCCTCATGGACATCTCCTTCAATACCACCGCGCATGGGTCCCCGACCTGTGTTCAAAACTGGGTCACGCATCACGTCGAGGGCATAATTGACATCTTCCATGGCGGTTTGTGCCCAAACACTGGTCGGGTCCTTGATCACATTGTGTGCACACACTACGGCAGCATCGAACAAGGTCCTCCCAAATGAATAGAAGCTAAACAAGGCAGGAGTTGGCCGTCGCCCTTTGAGATCAGGCCGCTGTTTCCACATGGAACAGAGCGCTCGAATCGCACGAATGATAGTATGGGCAGCGGTGAAAATCCCGATAACAGCCTGATAATGGGCCGTAGCACTCGCATGAGCATTAGAAGGGCGCAGGAAGGGAACGTAGATCTTCATGATGAGCCGTTGTGACGTGACCGTCAGTTCACAACGCTGTGCTAGTAGCACAGGCGATGCCGTAGAGCAATCGCTTGGCGGAGACGGGTACAGTAAGGAAGCACCGACGTCTCGTTGCGAACTTGGAGGATTTGACAGGTTCGAGTCAACATCCAAGCGGAAAGCAGCTGGAAGCTCAGCAAGCCACTGCTTGACTTCATTCGCACAGGCCATTGCTTGCTCGAGAGAGTAATGCACTTGGGCTTCTGGATCGTTTTGAAGAAAATCTTTGAAAGACCGCTTCTTAACGTCCTTGACAAGTCGCGCCAGGCTAAGAAACGGGTGAGGAACGTCGTTAGTCATCAAATGGGTGATTACATACCTGCATTTCAGTCCGAAGTACTTGAAATCCGAAACGTTCGGCTCGAGCAATGATAGTGGACTTCGGGGAAGTGGGATGGATGTACACGCAGGTGTGAACACCTCCTCATCGACATCCATCGGCAATCGAGTCGTGTGTTCCGTATCCAAGATGAGCGCTGAACGACCCATGTAGTCCGATACGAACCTAGATCGAAGTGTCAATTGAGAAAGCTAAGAAGGAATCGACGTTCGACATACAAATCATAATAGAAAACATCCCACCAGAGGCGTCGCCGTGTCTCGGCATCGAATAGGTTGAAAGTTCCTGGAAACTCGTCGGGATCTGTGTCCAACCCCATGGTGCGTGCGACGTTGACCATTTTCCCGACCTACAGCCACGAGGAATGACATCAGACGGCGCCAATCAATCACACATTGATCGCATCAGGGACTCACATCAGGCAAAAGACTGTGTGCCACGCGAGCTTTACTATCATGAAGCATGTAGAGCACATGGAGAATCATCGTCACGAGGAAGTCCAGATCATATGAATTGGTCTTCTCGAACAGCGCCAGTGCCTGTTGCGAAAGCGCGAGTAGAACGGAAGGAGACGAGGCAGCATCTTTCTGGGCATTTTTGCCTTTCTTCCCCTGAGCTGGTAAAACGTCCGCTCTCCTTCGCGAAGCGGGCCGGGAGGTTGATGGGCCATCAACTGCAACTCCCTCACTCTGGGCTGCCGCGTGGATGCGCGCCTGTTCATTAGCAACTTCCCTATCAACCAATGTACCCAGAGCAAATGCTGCTGCAACTGCTGCGAAGAAAGACAACGTGGGTTTCGCAGGACTGGGACCTTTGGAAGTAGATACAGGTGTAGATGACGGTGGGCCGAAGAAGATGGCGCGTGCCAATTCCGCTTTCTGACCTGCCATCACCCCCGCCGCTTCCAGACCGGAATGAGTTGAAGATGAACCATCATGAAGGCCGTCGTCAGAGGTATCGGCATCAGATCCCCATCTGAACATTGCTTCTGCGCGATCCTTAAAATGCTTAAAATTGAAACACGGATGCATCTTCAGGACGTCTTCCACATTATCATAGAGTCTTTGTCGTTTTCGAGGAGCGAACGGTAGATGTGCCATAAGTCGCGAGGTCACACACGGTGCATCATCCGGGGATGGTGACTGGGAAGAAAAATATGCAGACACCGGTGGCAAAAGGAGAGGGATAGGCAGTTCATGACTACACGCCAAAGCTTGCCCCGGAAAAGTCACAATCGGTGACTCCAGCTTTACCTGACTAGAGCTCGTGTATGAGAGATACGACGCCTGAGGACTGAGCTCTTGGACTGGATGTATATCTTTCCCAAGATCCAGTTCGTCTAGCCAAATAGCAGTGATGTCGTCAAGGGATATTGCCAGTGAGGATCCCGACTTGCCGACTGCTAGCATGGCACGATCTGGGTGGGAGGAACCAGACGCTTTGGGATGGTGAGGATGACAACGATGACCTGACGCAGAGAACTGTGCGAGCTGTGACTCGACTTGGCTCAGTCGATTGTTCAGGGAGTGAAGGTCGCTACATCAACGGAGCAGGTAAACAATCGAACGGACAAAAATTGAGAGAAGTATGCGAACACTTTTTCTGCAGCTGCAGGAGAATAGATGCATCTTGCCACGGTATCTCGCTTGGTACATGAGCCGCAGGGAGTGCGACGATCACACTTGAGCTTGAGCCGTTTACACTTTGAAAAGATAATCAACATATGAGCGAACGTAGAGTACCGGTCGGATGTCCCACCTCGGCACATACTACCGTAACCCGCGAGCGAATTTGCCTATAGAAAAATCAGGCGATTTGGGATGGAGCACGAAGATGAAAGCGAATGACACGGACAGACCACCGGAAGCACCGGAAGATTGTTGAGGCTGCTGCTGGGACTGTGTTTCGGGTACCGAGAGTGTGACGTCCATGGAAAGTTGAGATATCTGTCGACAGAAAAAATCGGTAAAAAATGGCAGACCCCAGTCCGTCAGGCAGACGGCCTTTCAACGGGGCAAAAGAATAGACAGTGGAGGGGGCGAAGGGAGGCGAAATAGACGGGGACGCTGTAAGACAAGCGGATGACCTCTAGCGCCAGTCACAAAATGGGACTTCTGACACTGTTTGTCCCCCGCAAACACCTAACCCCTAGAACTTAACTGGTTCCCACCACAGCTCCATGACAAGGCCTGTCACCGGCCAGGTACTTGACAGGTGAATTGTTTAGTTGCTAACAACACGCTCATATCTTCCAATAAGGGGTCTGTAAAGTTCTATTGATACAGTGATAAGCTTGACCAAGGAGCACCATACGCTATAAAGTCTGCTGTCTTGATCCGTCAGATCTACTGGCTCTAGCAATTTCTCTCCCCGAAGACGAGCAACTACACGTAGTAGGGATAGCCGGTAGTCTACACGAAGGTCCCTGCATAAGACCTCACTAGTGCTCACTCTCCGTCCGTCCTCTTACGTTAGTGTGTGACTAGCCGCAGAAAAAAGCCGCGTCTGGCTTCGGCAGCTAGGCGCTCTTTCCCAGTCGGTACATAGGTTGGTCGAACTTACGCAGTGCACTCAGAGGCATATGGCAATCCCGAGTGGCATGAAAACTGTCCGTCCCGGATCGCAGGGAGGTACACGTCAAGGGTCGCTTGGCCATCGGCTCCCACGCAGTCTACTCACCTTGAAGTTGATTTGGCACCACGGGATTCCCGTGTATCATCAAGATTGCGATATGCGCAACATTGGATTTATGATACAATCTGTGTTACGCGTCCCAGAGAATGACGAACACGCTATTCTCGCTGTAGAAGAGCTAACAATCCCAACCCACCCAGCATCGCATACTTCAGTTGTGGAAAGTCATTCTGCCAATTTTGTCAACGGATTGAAACAAATGACTATGCTGGAGTCTCACCATGGCGATCGTGATGTAGCCGATATATGGCACAAACCTATGGTGTCACGGGAGTCAGCGAACGAACCCAACCGGGGGGAAAACGGAGGTTGTAGATGGCGATCACGCCTTCACACGTCATCAACCAGAGAACTATAACACATACCCGCGCACCTTCCCGACAATATGCCGTCGTTCAAGGAATTCCAGACCACGATATAATTCGAGATCATCAGCATGGTTATTGTCACCCTTTGTGAGTAGGAGTTGATTCGGGCCGGGAGAATACCTCGCCAACCTTGTATTTATGAGTCTTGAAGACTTCGATTTAGAGACACTACTCACACATCCTTCTTCGACTTTCGAGTTGAATTCGAAATGAACACGTCGTGAGTTTCCAGGACGCGATGGACGATAGGTATTTCAACGCCTGGTATCTTGTAGACAGTAATGTCCCCGGTTTGGTACCTTGCGTTCACAGGGTTGGTTAAAAAGAGCAAGTCGCCTCGATAAAAAGCAGGTTCCATGGATCCACTATGCGCCCCCCAACGAAGCGACGGGTATAGGTGTGAGACAGGTGCCAGACGAGACGCACCCGAGCTCCTACCTCAAGACCACCACGATAGGAGACTCGGTATTGAAGAAAAGCCCCAATCCCTTCCATATCATCAATCCCGAAGCTATCACGGACGCGAAATTGAGCAGTTGGAGGAGTAGCTACGTTCCCCGATAACCGGTAAAAACAAGGTTAACATCAGTACATCTTGCTATAGTTCACAATCAAAAGAACCAACGTGTCGAAAACCTAGTCTGCGCAGCGTCTTGAGTTCCTCAGCAAACATCTCGATGGTGCAACCGTTGAACGTTGAACTGTTTAACAGGGAAGCTCAAGGAACACCGAGCACGGGGCTGCTCAGCCACGTTATCCCTGACATATATGGACAAATTACCCCTTTCCACGCGCAGTTCAGAAAATCATCACTCTATACGGCTCAGAAAGACATATAAACAATGTTTAAAGGGCATATCGAGACTGGGGTATACAGTTCCGCCAAATCCAGCGTGTTGATGTTCCCATAGATTCCATAAGATTATCATGCGGAGGGAGTGATATTAAAAGTGATAAGACCAACCCTTAAGGGGAGGCCACCCACGAGAATACTATACCCCTCCCCTGGGCGATGTCACCCTTCTGTCCCGCACTCGAGTATGTGACTCGTAAACGCTCAGTTGCCAACTCATCAAGTAAGTCCAGGTACTTCGGTGGGGAAGTACCTGACGCCGAAGTAATGGCAACTCGTGGATTCTGGGACATGCGCCTCGTGCACTGTATATGGAAGTGAGTACTCGAAACCAAGGAAACAGAATTAACGTACGAGTTTGATGCCGTACCAGGATCGTACCGTGATGCCAAGCGGTGTCGACTCTGCGAGGGATTCCATCTCGTCCCCGTCCGTCATATCGACAACCATAAGGAACATCTTTAACGACAATGGCAAGTCGCCAGCGGTATATGCGGTCTCAGCAGATTGTAAGACATAAACCGGGTTTTGCGGTGCAAGAAGGAGGGTATGTGATAGTGCCTGAAGAGAATAGTCATATCTGTACGTCCCGTAAGTTCGGTACGGCAGCAAGTATAGATACCAAAAGACGCACTGGTTGCAACATGCGTACATATCGGCGAGTTCAAGCCAGCCTTCGATATCAGTGTAAAACGTGTCCAGGTATTGTGACAACTCAGAAATAGCCTCCTCCGTTTGTCCCATCCTGCGCAGGACGGAAATCCTTCGCTTCCATACCGCCTTGAGTCATGCAAGGGGTCCATGTCAGTCAAACACATTGCAGCACCAGAGAGATACGAACGACGTTGGTAGAATCAGCTTCAAGTAGTTCTGAATAGTATTTCAGGGCAGTTTCAGGTGGTTTCGAGGCCTCTAGCCGAATCCCTGCGAGGCAGTCCACCCGTGGTGACTGGGGAAATTTGTCCGAGAGTTGTCGCAAACATTGCTAGCAAAGTGACTCTTTAGCCAGTGAAGTTAGATTATTCCAGATCACACGCACGTCTGCCACGTCCAAACGACCAACATCTATGGCTGCGAGTGCGAGCTGTTCCAAGAAGTCCCAAACTAGAGAAAGTATGAGGTCCTGGTGGCCCTTCCTAGGCACATACAGACCTTCGTCGCCCATCTTGCTGTGTCCATTTTTCTGTAGTACATACGTTCCTTTCTCAAAGACTTCCTGCGATGCCCGCCTGTTTTGGACGCGATACCTGGCGAGCTCTTCCAAGGCGGAATGTACGCTCATAGTAGAGAGTATAATTACGTAACACAAATGCGCTGACTTCCTCTTCCTCACCAGCTGCGATGACGAGCGGCACAGAGTAGTATTCATAATCGTCCAGCGCTGCACTTCGAACTGACATCATGATTTTGACCCAGGGATGTTATTTCTGTGGACGATCTGGTGCTGATACTCCCCGTATCAGATCCTGGAAGACAGCCCGAGGTCCGGGCGCAGCCTATTCGCCTTTCTTTATCGATATACCACGACATTACCGAGGCTGCTCGTGCAGACGACTTGAACTGTTCAGTCAATTATGCCTCCATATGTTCAACGCTTGAAAGCTGGCTGCCCAGGATGCGACATCTGTCGCTGGAGGATCTGGTCGCCTCATCTTTCCACTGCATATTCGATCATCATGCAGAGGTGGACAAGGCGGGTATCGTCGTATCACAGGAAAGCAGCCCGTTTCAGCCTGCCTGCTTGGCATGCAAAGCGACTCGTACGAGAAACGGCGAGAAAGAAACGCCAGTCGAGTTTATACTTGAGGGTCTAAAGTGTATGACAATCATAGGTGTAAATCCGGACGAACGTACACACGAACAACCTTTGTTCCTGGACGTAGCCATCCGGAAACGGAGCGAGAGAAAACAGGGGGAGCCATTTCCCTTCTGTGACCTTTTCGCTTCTATAAGTGATGTATGGACGGGTATCCATTGAACGAACAACTACTTAACCTTACTCTTTCAGCATTCTAGTTCCTCGAGATTTGGAACCCTCGAGGCTTTTGCATTTTCCGTTGCTCGTCATGTTGCCATGGAGTTTACCCAGAACGCGGACGAAGAAGTAATGGTAAGAATTGCGAAGCCAATGGCGCTTCCGCATGCAAAATCCGCGTGTATATCAATTTCCCGGAAGCGGGAACACTTCGCGCTCACTCCGCCTCGTCAGACAAGCGCCGTTTCCGCATCTCCGGGTTGTACCTCGCTGCAGCAGCTGTTACATTCAAGGGATAGTCCGACTGATAGGTCTCGATCGTCTTCGACTGTTCATACTGTGGCCATTGCACTCGGCTCCAATCTTGGCGATCGATTTGCAAACATCGAGATGGCATTGCGTCTTCTTGAAGTTCCACAGGCCCTTCTGGAGGACTTGGACAATGGAGCTCAAGTAACCGTCATCGACACCAGTTTTATGTATGAAACCGCCCCTATGTACGTCACTGACCAACCTCGCTTCGCGAACTGCGCATGCACTGTACGCGCTCCCCCCATTTATCCATATGCTCGTTTTTCACTGACCTGTCAACAGGTGGAGACGAACCTCGAGCCAGTCACTCTACTTGGCGTGCTGAAGAAAATAGAAGATGTAGTAGGAAGGGTCCCCACAATCCACAATGGACCTCGTGCTATAGACCTCGACATCCTGACCTATGATAGCGAGAGGATCGATACGCGACCCGAAGACAAGCGATGTGATTTGCAGAACCTCACCGGTGAACTAGTCGTCCCTCACCCCCGGCTAGCAGAGAGAGAATTTGTTTTGCGACCCCTGAATGAGTGAGTCCTTTGAAAGTGAAGGCATGCAAGAATCAAATCTAACGCGGTGAGTAGCATGATACCCGATTTTGTGCATCCTGTACTCGGGAAAACTATACGCACCCTCCTTAATGACATCCTTTTGGCTCGGAGAGTCGATGAGCCTCCCATGCTCAAAGTCCTCCCGTTTCCAAAGTATCCATTTATTGCTACCCCCACTCCCTATGGATTCCCCTCAGTACCGCCCACTGCCAAGTACTGGATAATCAGTCCCACCGATTCAACGGGAAAGCCTGGTCCACACACCACCCATATCATGGCCACCCTCAATGTCACTCCGGACTCCTTTTCCGATGGCTCGATGCATGACACTGTCCCTGCTGCCTTGAAGTACGTGAGAACGTCGGTTGAATCTGGCGCGCATATCGTCGACGTTGGCGGATACTCCACCCGCCCCGGCGCGACTTTTGTCTCAGAAAACGAGGAAACAGATAGGGTGATCCCTATTATCAACGCCATCCGCGCTCAGGAGAGCGAGGATATCGCGAATGTCCTGATCTCGGTCGATACCTTCCGATGGAAGGTCGCAGAAGCTGCGGTTCAGGCTGGCGCGAATTGTATAAACGATGTCTACGCTTTCACTGGACCGGATTATCCTCTCGTGCAAGCCTCAGCCGAACATTTTCTGCAAATGCGTGATGTTGCACGTCGACTCTCTGTGCCCGTGGTTCTCATGCATTCTCGGGGTGATGCACGTTCGAACAAGGACTACAGCGATTACCATGGAAACTTGGTCAGTGCTATCCAGAGTGAGCTCGGGGACAAAGTCCAGGCGATCGTTAGGGGCGCTGATGGCGTCCGCAGATGGTTGGTTATCGTCGATCCCGGAATTGGCTTCAGCAAGCCAGCGGATGCCCAATACACCTTGCTAAGCCGTGCAGCATCCATCACTGCGGACGAGCCTGGCAATCGCCTCATTGGATATCCGTTACTCATTGGCACGTCCAAGAAGTCTTTCTTGGCTTCGATATTACAACGTCCTGATTCGGTGGGTACTTATAAAGGGAGAAAAAGTGGACCTGAGGGACGAATATGGGCTACTGCTGCCACAATGGCATGTGCCGTTCAACAAGGCGCGAACGTCGTAAGAGTACACGACGTACTACAGATGCGTGACGTTGTCGCCACATCCTCTGCAATATGGAATGGGTTGGATTCGTGAGCGTTCGGCTGTGTGTCCTGGCTCTCTCTGTACTCTTTTCAAGCTTCAACGCTAAATTCTTCCACGCAGGTGCAATGATGTCTTCTCTGTACAATACTTAGGCAGTTCAGAAGGTGGAGACTATTGTAAGACATACGAAATAAAACATCGAGAAGAAAGGTAAAAAGTACCTCTCTTAGCACTTTTTTCGTCACCTCTGAATCTTACAACCTCGTGCGTGGCCACTCAGGCATGGTGCCTTGTGGACACCGTTTCAGAGCGTGACGGTTCACGTCTTCCGCGATAGAGCGATACCCACTCACTGTCATGGTGATATCTAGGTCCTGTTGTGCACCGATGGGACAATGAGATCACGAGTACCGAGCTGGGATTCATGACTCACGGCAAGCAAGGATTTCATGACGTGCCTACAGCCTGCTTCTCCTTCGTGTGACATACCCCAAACCCACAGTCGTCCGACGAGTACCGCGTCGGCACCGAGGGCAATAGCCTTGAACACATCAGACCCTGTTCGTATTCCAGAATCGAAAAGGATGGTCGTCTCTAAAACACCGATTTCCGGAACGATCAATGGCAATGAGAGGCTAGAAAATATATATCACGCACTTCCACCGACTGCGTTGACCACATCCTCGAGGGCGTCCAAGCTGGAAATTGCACCGTCTACTTGACGTCCAGCATGATTACTGACCACCACGCCCGCACATCCAACCTCGAGGGCTGCCTGCGCGTCTTCCCCGGTTTGAATACCTTTGAGAAGAAATGGACGTCCGCCTGAAATGTGGTGCCACTAGTCGAAGTATTTGGAGTCTAGGTGAGACCGGCCGGCCGGACACTAGTAGATGAAAATCACCTCCTTTATGACCCATCTCACTTTGTCCCAAGTGTGAGCTTTGCCGTGCCACACACATTTATCTATCCAGGTCCCCTTGTCGCAGGAGAGTTCGTTTCCATACTTACGCATGAAAGTCGCATCGGATTCACCCATTTCATTACCTGGCTGAGGCCATATCAACCCATATTCGTTCGGGGTAATGGTGACGACATACGGTTCCAGGGTAATAGAAGCTACAGGTGCCAGGTTAGTAGAGTTAGGACCCTATAGTAAAGCTGGTGCTCACACATAATTTGCAATGTCGATGTCAGTGGTTCGCCAACCGAGTTGCCATGTATCCACAGTGAGCATACAAACGTCGAACCCGGAGTTCCATGCCCGTGTCAGGAGAGAAACGGTCTAAATGCACCTTACCACGCTGCAGAAACAGGATGAAACTGTAGAACATACGACATCGTCGTCATGACCCATATACAGTTGGAAGAAACGCGGGGATTTAGCTTTCTCGTTACCTTGACCTGTGATGTGCCCTTTCGCGCTCGCGGCGCCAGCATCATTGGCGGCTGCTACGTCCTCTATTGATTGAGAGGCTGCAGTGGAAAGGCAGTACTGACGTTGCCCCATGTCCTCAATCATGAAACAGGGAGTTACGCGGGGCACAGATGACTCACCGGAAGACCAAGTTCTCCTGCGATTTTCGCTGGAACCAATTCACCCTCAGGGTTATAAAGCTTGTTGATCCCGATGGGTGCAAATAGGATAGGCGCAGGAATGCGATGGCCAAACAGGTTGACTTTAATGGTCCATCGATGCTCCTCCACGACAAGAATAACACTCACCAGAAAGGTCTCTCACGTTCGTGTCTACGAGCATACGCGGAATTATACGCCAGTGATAAAATGCTTCCCTGATGGAAGGATTAACGACGACAGTGTCAAAACCCGCTAGCCTACCTATTTGCATGATCCGTCCATCCCAGGCCGGCGTTTGAATTGGCATAAAAGTATGACCTGTCATTGAGCTTCTTCTTGGTAGAGTCCTGTAACTGTTGGGGATGTACAGAGAAGGACGGCACTGTGGAAGGATATTTCAGGGCATAGGTTAGGGGTGAGTAAGTGCTGTGTACGCACGCACGCCTTGTTCCCCCCCTTTCCTGAACACCTGTCTCTGGTAAAGAGAGTAGTGCGGAGAAGGGCCCTTTGATTTGTTATCTGCGTCCATCGTCGGGAGCGTATACAGAATGCAGCTCGAGTCGCTGATAGACTATGACGTAGTAGTCCTGCAATCACAAGGGCCATTACGCTGGCCCTTCCCCCTTGTGTGGACATACAGTATCGAATTGCTCATCGGGCATATGGTGTAGCTGGTTATCACATCCGCTTAGCATGGCGCTGACTGCGGGGGGTCTCCGGTTCGAGTCCGGATTTGTCCACTCTTTTTTGCTTCTCACAAGTCTCAGCACAGCCTCCCCGACCCATAGCTGCTTCAGACACCGGAGGCTACTAATGCGACCATGCTCCCGTCTTTGCCTGTCTTAGCCTCCCTTGCAAACGTCTCTACCCCCTTCAAACGTTCTTCGCTTGGTCTCTTTCATGGAAAACTAAAGCAATACGGGAACAACGTCCCCTTTTCCAAGAAAAAGACTCGCAGAACATGGCTACCCAACGTGCAAAACAAACGACTCGCGTCAGAAGCACTTGGTCGTAAGGTGGAGGTCAAGGTCACGACGCGTGCCCTAAAGACCATAAAAAAGGTGCTTCCTGACTCACCCACGTCGCTTGATCGAGAACCATCTCATACATATTGAAATCCAGCACGGTGGTCTTGACCAGTACCTTCTCAAGACCAAACCGGAACTCCTCGGTTATGAAGGCATGCGTCTTCGAATCAGTGTTCGCGAGGCACTGCAAGCAGAGGTAGATGCTCAAGCCGAGGCGAAACGCGTAGAAGAGGAAGCTGCGAGATTGGAAAAGGAGAGACAGCTTTCCGAGGAGCAGACAGCCCGGCTAGCGAGCCAAAAACAACTCCAAGCTCAGAGGAAGGCACAAGCAAAGAAGGAACGGAGGAGGTCTGAGTCGCTGGCCGCATCAATCATCGGTGCTCAAAGCAAGTCGCCTTTGTCAAGCGAGTCTGCCCGGTGACAGTGGATTGCATGGGTTCCTGACAAGGTACTCTATGGCTGTCTGTTCCTTCGGGAAGTTGTACCAAAGCACGTCGACGTCGAAGCAATATTACGGGTTATGATCTTTGTCCACAACGAATTCTAGTCGCCTAGCTGCCACCATCGACAAGTTGGTTCTCTGATGAGACCAACTCAATAATACGTTCCACTAAGCATCTCATAATTTCCGCCCTCAATGCACCAACTGCAACTACTTCTGCGTGAGAGGCCGTGGCAATTTCAAGCCGATCGACAGTGAGGCCAGACAACTGTGAAAGGGTTTTCGCATCCGCCTGATCATCAGAAATCATGACCAAACCCACCTCAGCCTTTACCTCATCTTTAATACTCCGATACGTGTCGGGTATAACGACCTGGTTCGTTACGAGACTCAAAACCATGACATCCAGCTTTTCCTCACGTGCCGCAACGACCTCGGGAATAGTACTCATGCCGACAACGTGTGCACCGGCATTTCGCAAGAACCGTCCCTCTGCAGGCGTTTCGTAAGCTGGGCCAGTGACCCATGCATAAACTCCCTCCGCCAACGCGTCGTCTGGAAAGTGAAGATCGTGTGCAGCCAAGAATGCGTATCGCCGTAAACGGGTGGAATAAGCATTACTCAGTGGCAAAAATCGCGGGTATTCCAGAGACGTCAAGGGTCCGAATGATGGGTTCATCCCTGTCATGTTAGGCAAAGCAAAGTGGTCCTGGACAACCACAACTGCGAGCCTCATGAGTGAAATTAGGCGACGGTGTAAGACAGGCACTGACCAGTCCCAACGGGTATCTCTGGTCTCAGGGAACCAGCTGCGTTGGTGACTGCGGGAGAGATATCACTTTGTCATTCTTCTGCTACTGAGTGCAACGTCTGTGCTCACTGATCACATCCTTCACTCCCAGTCTCTTCATGACCCGAATGCCGTAAGTCACTGTTGCTGGCTTGTAGCCTTCATACGGATGGAACTGTCCTATTCGCATCAGTTCCCGCTACAAGTCGCAGATAGATAAACGCACACGCCCGAGCATGGCGACGACGGGGTAATTGTCCTTGCCGATATAACCAAAAGCCAAGGCGCTCTTCTGACCCAGGACTACACACGATGGGGATGAGCTGCGGACCATTGGGACCAATCAGTCACACACCTGTACTGTCTGCGAAGCCCTCTATCTTTGAGTACGGTATCTGTACGACATTCTTGAGGCTGGAAACCAGCGTGCTCAGTCCGGACCCACAGACGATGCCGAGACGCGGTTTATGTAGTCCAGGGTCGGGCACTAGCCTTGTAATCGTGGTAATGGCAGCGTCGTATGGGAGACCGAGAGACATGGCTGCGAAAGACAAGGTAGGCACGGTCTATTCTCGATTGCCGCTGCGAGTGTATCAAGTCTTGAAACAGTCTTTTCTATTACATAGTCGGCACTGCGAAGTTTATGCTGTGGTTGTGAGAAACTGCCAAGGACTCGGATACAAGCCGGATCATGTCAGTACAAGATCTGGCTCAGAACATGTCTAGAAAGGACGTGGTCTCTACTGGTTTACCGAAACTGACGCAGCTTCGGTTGCGTGAGTAAGGCTAGGACTCGATTTGGGTGCACAACGAACCACCAAGGTCTAGACTGCATCCGTATATATAACAGCAATACCTCGCAATCGCTCAGACATAGTTTTCCTATGCCCTCCGATAGGAGGGCGCCGAATCCGCATGATCATAGAAAGAATGCTGGATGGGGAGGATGAGGAACCCTGAGTGGAATATGTGGTAGATCGAGCATGAAGGCAACAAGAATGACCATGCTGCCATCCAAGACAAGATTCTATACACCCCACCTGTTGCCTGGAGGTAGATAACAGTCCAACGTGCCAGACGCGCTGAGATATAGCTGTGTGGAGATCTAATATTTCACCCACCCCACCTGCGGTCAATTTCACGGTCCATTCTTCGAACTGCGTGCACGGTATGTTTCCGTCTTATGGTAATTCCCACGCTTTACGGTTTGGGTTCAAGCAATCTGCGGTGCCCATTCTTCCCCAAGTGGTTCCCTTCGTACGGCTGAGGTACGTTGCTCCTTCCGTAGTACACTAGCTTTGCTCAAGAGTCTCATTCGTAAGTTACGAGTGCAAGTGGTTTGTAACTGTCGGAAGAATTCTACACCGACCACTACAAATCCCGCTGTCACCACTTTTGACGCCCGTGTCACGAACGAAGCATGTCATATCGGGGCGACACGGTGCTCACTTCCGCCTCAACCATTAACATTCCCTCGTCGTGGGACTTTCCTCAGAACATATCGACCGTTTTTCCCAAAAGCGACCCAGACCGACTCAGTGGCGAAGGCAACTACCATGTCTGGGCGGTTCGCATGGAAAATGCGTTCGAGGTCTGCGGTCTTCGAGATATCGTAAATGGTGCAATGGCACGTCCTTCACCTGGGAATGTAAACGAGGCTGTTTGGCTCAAGATGAACGCATCCGCACGCACTGTCATCGTTCAGTGTATCAGCAACAATCTCGTAATGAAGGTATCACATTTCCGTGATGCAAAGGACATCTGGACCCTGTTTGCGGTAGAGTATGCACAGACTGGTGCAGGCTCAGTTGTCTACTGGTTCTCTCGCCTAAGTAATCCTATGCAGCCAACTGATGACATTTCTGCCCACGTCATGGCCTTCCAAGATGCATATCGCCATCTCGAGAACTCAAAATTCGTTATACCGGAGTCCTGCGCTGCGGGACTATTGCTCTCCACACTCTACAAAGATCCCAAGGACCCGAAGTCGTGGGACCATTTTATTAAGGGCACGTGTATTACAGAAATCACCACCCTCTCCAGCGTTGTCAACTTACTACTTGAAGAGAAACGGCGTCCAAGCTCGGGCAATATGACTGTCGAGACAGCAGTTACAGCCCGAAGCTGCAGTGTCTCATCCTCCAATAGGAAGTGGTGCCACCATTGTCAGCGCGGAGGCCATACCTACGAGGAGTGCCGGAAGAGGCATAGAGGAGAAGAGGGCCAACCGCCAAAGCCAGAACAGACGAAGAGGGGAAGTGGAAGCCAACAAAGAGGGAGGGGAAGCGGAAGCCAGCAAAGAGGGAGGGGAAGTGGAAGCCAGCAAAGAGGGAGGGGAAGCGGAAGCCAGCAAAGAGGGAGGGGAAGCGGGAGCCAACAAAGAGGGAGGGGAAGCGGAAGCCAACAAAGAGGGAGGGGAGGTGAAAACCAACAAAGAGGGACGGGAAGTGGAAGCCAACAAAGAGGGAGAGGGCAAGTAGACGGAGAGGGAATGCAAATGCAAATGCAGGGGGCAGGAGAAAGCCTACAAAGGGGTAGAGAGCAAGTGGACGGAGAAGGAGAGCGAAAGCGAATGAAGAGGGAAAGAGAGAGCAGCTGGAGCGCATGAGAAGCTTAGAAGTCGAACATATCGAGCAGGAAGTGCGCCTCAACTGATGAGATAGATTTTTTCGACTGTGCTCTGTGCCGAGATCGATGTCTCCGTGTTCAGCACGCGTACGACATTGAATATTGAGTACTGCAACTCTGGTGTGTTAACGCACATTTTTCCAGAATGGTAGATCGATCAGCGACGGTAGTGGTTTCAGTCCCGCTAGCTCGAACATTGTGGGCCGTGGAACGGCGCAAATCGACATTGCATTACCTCGGCATACCTCACCAAGCCTCGCTCATTGCAGTACACATTATCAAAGCTGACACGACTTCAGTTGCGTGGATAAGGCTGGGACTATCCGTGTATGTATATAACAACAGTGAACGTTTGAACTGCCTCGCACGATCTCTCGGGTCAAATCCAAGCCTTCTTATGCCTTTCCATACGAAGGCGTAGCATCCAGAGGGTAGAAGCGACGCTGAATGGGAAGAATGAGGAACCCCGGGTGGAATACATTTAGTGTGGAGATAGCGAGAGCGACCATGCCGCCATCCAGGACATCTGCAGATCCGTTAGCTGGGAAGTAGACAACAATTCCAAGTGCCAAACGCACTGAAATATAGCTGTGTGGAGATAATTCTTCCATTCCACCCGTCGGTCAATTCCACGGTCCGGTAGATAGCCCTGGCGGTGAGCAGCAGGTCAGTCGCTAGGCACGACTCGCAATGATAGCAAAGGGTGATACCGGATGAATAAGCATGTCGTACTAAATCCCATCGCATACAGTGAAATCTTCATACGTGGGTCTATTCCAAGCTTATACGCAATAGCTTGGTGGCGTTCCATGTCGTCAGCTGGTGGCTTGAGCGGTTGGTCGTACGCGTAACGGAGAAGAAATTCGCTAGAAAAGATAACAAAAAGTGTGATGGCGACTAGCGATAGGCGTCTCGTTAGAGTACAGTGACAGGTAGTGCACGAGGACGAACCCATTTGCATGATGATACCGGCGAGCATGATGGTGCCACCCTGTCCGGGGAGAGGGGGGGTGAACAATGAGGATATAAGGCTCGTGACACAACCTACGGTAGTGGGGTTCTTTCCATTTCCAGCTGCAATTGCTGCCACAGCACCTCCGACACCTTGAATGGTCAAGGAGATGGCATCCTAAAGAATACGTTAGGCGGCTACAGGGCACATGGTAACTGCTAAAAACATACGCTTGAACAGAATAATATGGTATCTGCAAAATGCGAGTTTAGGCAATGCGTCGTTCAGTAGGCAGAAGCATGTACGTACACATCTTGGGGCTTAGCCTGCTGTAGCGGGGACCAAGAGTCTTGATGACGTACTCCAGGATCACAAAGTTGGCTGCTATCAGGGGTGTTGGACCAGTGATAGTGGCAGATATTCTAGAATTTGGAGAGTAAGATGCCGGGAGTCACAGCTAGTAGAAGGCATGCGCACTGTATTTCAAAGGGAATGAGCGCACGAGGGTGGCCGCTGGAGTACAATCTTGCACTCCATCCAACCAATTCGAACACGCCACAAAATACAGCTGTCGGGAAGAGCCACCACATGCGGAATCGAACGGCTTGGACGATGTGGAAAACTGGGAGAGTGAGTAACCCCGTTTTGACGGCATTCGTGTGTATAACGCACAAGTAGATATCCCAAATAGGGTGACGAACGCAATACCGACGTCTCGGGACGGAACGTAGTTATAAGGACCAATTCCAGTATTACCTGCCAAGTCAGGACTGGAGGCGCGGGCTAACCATATCATTTAACGGCGTCCTAGCAGGAAATATTATCCGAAACCCACTCATCAAGGAAGTCCAAGCTGTGTTCATGGCTGGAACCTATTTCTTCCAGGGAGTCTAGTCGCCAGTTGCAAGATGTAAAAAGTCGTAAGCTGCGCTACCAGAGCACAGTGGAGAAGGAGTGACGTGAACGAAAAGAAAACAAAAGATTGGCAGAGAAGGAATGGTGATGACTAGCACCAGCGGAGAGATCAGCATAGCAAGGAAGGAATTTATATACGAGTCCCACCTCGAATGAAGCTGTGTAGCGATCCTGACATCGTGCAGGATTTGAGGAAGGGAGTGTACAGCCGATCAAATTGTGCATCAACACTGAGTGGAGGCTGTTATGACAGCTGCCACTCCCACATACTCGTCTTTGGGTCATGTCATGGGGCGTTCCGGCTGGGATCTGTTCAACGTGTCACTGGTAGATAATGGTCAACATCAGGCACTAGCATCAGTGCTGACGCCATGCCCGTGATATGTGCGTAAGACGTGCGGGCCAGGCAGCGGGAGCAACCTACGGAAATGCAGTGCAGTTGTCAACCAGTAATCAACGTCAACGCCGAGCTTGGGTGTTTACTTACCTGCAATGGGCTTCCCACCACTCGATCTGCAGAATAGTTATTGCGTATAGGAGCAATTAGGCAGCCCATTGTCAACGAGGACTTTATTTAGCTGTTGAGTGGTTGCCTTGACATACAATTTCGTCTCCAGTGATCCCAGCTGTGCCGAGCGTGTTATAAATTCACCGCTTGAACTCGCCATTGAGCACTGAGCATCATCACTGCGAAGCTACGCCAGGGTCAAAATCACGCCCAGGTACCGGTGACCATTTGACAACGATAGGATGACTCAAAAAACCCCACCGATGACCTTCGGTTGAAGCCTGCCAGATTCACTGGCTGCTCTTACTATTTGCTGTTATCAGGGATGGACACAGTGCAGAGGTACAGGACCGCCAATCCATACGAGAAAGCCTTTGGATACTGCAGAGCCCTCAGAAAAGGACCCTTCATCTTCGTGTTTGGCGCAACTGCCGTCGACCTCACAACTGGGCAAGTTGCCCATCCGTCCTCCGCTTATCAACAAGCCCTCAAGGCGTGCAAAGACATCGTGGTGGCCGTGGAGTCTTTAGAGAGGAACAAGACTGACATTGTTAGAGTTCGGATGTTTGTGACTCATGAGAACGACGCTACCGAAGTCGCCAGGGCGCTAAAGGAGGGAATGGGGGAGGTTGAACCAACTGCAACTATGATTCTGGGGGCCAAGTTCGTGTCCCCGGATATGCGTGTTGAGATTGAGGCTGACGCCGTAGTATCGCTCTAGTACGTTTCTTGCATCTACACCAACCGGCTTCATCTGACCTTCAATCCTTGATAGGCGCGCAGGAGTATCTTACTCGAGTATTATCGTACACTTGTGTTGAATACCCTTCGTCTCCGTTCCGCTACCTCGCAGATGTTCATCGGAGGTACCCCCGAAGCTTACCCACTGCTCGAATGAACCACCGGGGCTACTACTGTATTCAGCTGCAACGTGTGGTCTCGTGGGCGGTGTGACAGTTCCCATCGTGATCAAGACACAATACAGTTCTGAGGCGGATAATGTCCGCAGATGATCCCTCCCCACTTTGAGCACTCCGCTTCTCTTTCACTTTCGACCTTTCCATCATGTCAGTCGCTGCTTTGCCTCCAGTTCCCCACTATAACGCTGCACCTCCCACAAAAGCCAATCGTGAGTTGCATTTCACAATGTATGATCGGCTAACTAACATCTCCGGTATATGATGACGGCAGTGGACTATGCCGATCTTGCTACTATCGATCTATCCAAGATGGAGAGCGCAGAAGGTCGTGCCGCACTTGCATCCCAAGTCCGGGATGCTCTACTCACCCATGGGTTCTTCTACGTCATCAATCACGGATACTCACAAAGTCAGGGGAGTTTGACTCCGCAGTGCTGGATTGGAAGCCGTTCTTACCCTCTATCCTGAAAAGAGAGATCGCATGTTCGATATTGCTGATGTGCCATTTTCCTGTGTGGGCGATGAGGAGAAACAGTTATATTCCGATATAGATCAAGAACTTACTGGTTGGTACCAGGCTTACAAACTACGGCAATACTGGGTACATATTCCAAAGACATGTCCCCCTCGCAACGATGTCGTGTTTTTAACTCAGTGGGTTATATAGCACATTGATGCTGGAGTCCGCGACCAGCTCGAGTATATCAACAGTGAGTACTGCACCGAAATCGTCTGTGTAGATGCCCATCTTTTTCTTCAGTTGATCGGGACGTCCACAAACAAGGTCATCCCGAAGCACTACGGCCCCTTCTCCCCGAGGTCGAGGGGTTTGCTCGGTTCAATCACGTCAACGTTCTGTTTGCCATTTTGAGGTCTGTCGATGCCACCTGCCAAATGCTTCTTGTGTTTCGCTGAAGCTAATGGTATGCAGGCTCATCGCATTGAGTTTGGAGCTTCCTGAAGACGCTTTGGTCAAAATCCACAATTGCAATGGCCTTGGAGAAGCTTTCGGTAAGTCGTGGCGAGGAGAGTGCGAAACCTGCGCTCACATCATTTACAGTCAGGTTTATCAAATAGTCAGTGTCTCACTGCAGCTATTATATACCACGAAGAGTTCAACATGCACCATCCTCTCTTTTCAGTTATCCTCGCTCTGCGGAGGATGAAGAGAAAACAAACAATGTTTGGCTTAAGGGACACACTGGTCTGTCGAAAGTCACTTTTACGTTCGCGCCGACTCCCACCACTAACGTTTGCCCGCTACATCTGCATTTGCATGTTCTATGCTCAGATTCCGGAAGTATAACGATTCTATGGAGTCAGCCAGTCGCGGCACTGCAAATCCTAGGCAAAGACAACAAGTGGCGCTGGGTCAGACACGTCGAAAATGCTCTCGTAAGTCCTTTCTCCCCCCGGCTTTCGATCTGCAAATAAGCTTCTCAATCATGTATCATGCGTCGTTTACAGGTCGTGAACGCTGGCGACGCGATGGACTTCCTCACGGGTGGGTATTACAAAGGGACCATCCATCGTGTTGTCCAGCCTCCCCCGGATCAGCAACAACATACTCGACTAGGCGTTTTCTATTTTACCATGACTGATGGCGACGTCAAGTTGGTACCCTTCTATGAGTCTCCTGTCTTGCAGAGGGTCGGCATCAACCCGCGTTGTGAGGATAACGTCGCTCCGACGATGCTGGAGTGGCGGAGGGAAAGAGCGAATGGGTATGGTAGGACCGAGCTCAGACCTAGCAGAGAGAAGGGTGTCGAAGAGGAAATTATCAATGGCATGGTCGTCAAGCATTACAACTGACCTCAAAGAGAGATGACAAAACCGTTCGACGTATCCACTCCATTCTACATTAGCAAAATGATACAAAGAAACCCCCATAAAAATACGAGATGACGCTACCTGCGACGAACGCTCCGAGTTCTACAGGAAAGTAAAAGGTTGGGTAGCTAATGCACACCATCATTACAATAGAAGAGGACAGGAAGTTAACATGAAAGACGAATCACAGACTGAATTTCTTGCCAATCTGCACGATCCCTCGTAATGGTAAACCGCGCAGCACGAACTCTGAGTTATCTCCTCCACCTTCGACGGGTAAACTAACAATGTGAACACCGACGTTGGCAGTGCCCTGAAGACCAGCGACCGCTCCTTTCGTACTGAAGATCACCTAGGTAGACAGCATGAGGAAAGGAAGAGAATGAGCCGGGTGTGCGCAGCTGTCCCACGTACCTTGCTAACGAAATTACTGAACTCCTGCTCGCGACCCGGAAGAACTTCAATCGGTACATCTACGATAGAAGCGGTGACGAAGAATGCGGAACCACCATCTTCAGAGCCATCATAAGTGCTGGTGGCTTTCAGCCACTCCTCAGGACATATGTGACCAAACGCTCGGGGAGGCAAGGGATCCGGGAGAATGGCACACGAGCTATTACTGGACGTAGTTGCATTTACAGATCCTGGGATATCGCCATCAAACACGAGGATGTTCGGAAAAACTCGCCTGACGTCCAACGTCAAGTTCATTCCTTTGGGAAGGACTAGGCGCGCGAAGACTTGACCGCTGGCCAGCAGCTCGTTTCCGGTGGAATCCGGTTTAACCTTCATATTTCGTATCGTCACATTGCGAAGGATCTGTGGCCGAGTATCCAGGGATGGGAATTCGGTGTCAACAACGAGAGATGGGAAGAGAGGCGATGCAATAGATATGGGATTATATTGGAGGGACAGGTAGCGACTGACGAAATTTGACAGTGGGTCAGCTGCCTCCGGAGAGAGCGGAAGGACATGACCAGATATCAGAATCGAGATTGTGGGATGAGTGAGAGAAAAAGGTTCGTTGTGAACGGACGCGATTGGGACAAGGGTATTCCCGACACCCGGTACGGAAATAATGAACGGTAGACTTGGGACTGTCATCTCGAGTGTGGGTGGTGTTGGGTTAACAGCCGATGCATGAGCTCGCAAGATAAGACCTTCGGGTGACGATGCTATATTGAAGTCTCGAAGCAAAAGCAGCTTGGAAAATGGCGGAAACGGCTCGCCACTCCCCGGGGAAGGCAAACCAGGAACGGGTGGCACTTGATTTGAATAAGTTGGAAATCCTTTTCACCAAAAAAAGAGAAGAGAAGACAAAATACAGTAGACGTACACGGAATCATCGCTTGTATGTCAACGTCCTTTTCAGTTAGCTTGAGCATACTCCTCCAGCTATTTCTCTTGACGCCACCACCCCAGATATGGACGGTCGGGACGACAGCATGAGCAGAGACGATGCCTTCACGCCATGAGTCGGTTATGAATTGAGCCAATTCAGAAGAGTTGCTGGTCGGCCGTACGAAGAGAGGAATGGATAAAGGCGTCAACCAAGAGTTGTCGCGTGGGGGGTTGACAGTGATAGGGAGTTCCAGTGGGTCGAGGGAAACTACTCCAAGTAACGCTTGTCCGGACGAGCGAATATACACGGCCGAGGGACCCGCCGATACTGTCTTAAGGAGACGGACACCGAAACGACCTATGGACTTCCGTATGTCTTTCAATGTCCCTTCATCATCTTCTGAGTTTACGTCGAGGATGGATCCAGCATCTATGCCTACCCTGGCATCCACGTTGATCCAAACACCACCGTCTGTGGCATTGAGAACATCTACGCGACTCGGCCCCTCGAATACGATGCCTTTCTCTAGCAAGTCCTGCGGAGAGACGTCCGACAAGCGCGAAGCAAAGGAATATGCAAACAAGACGACGACGAGAAATGTGAGCAAGCAAAGGAATAGAGACGTGAGGAAGACAAGTGCCAGCGTCGAGCGCAGGCGGTGTCGAAAGCTAGCGCTCTCTGGGTCGGCGGTGACATCAGATAACGGGGTGCCGTGGCTCGACTCGCCTTGAAGCAACGGCGTCCTTTCTGTGGTCTGTTCTGGTTGATTAGCCTTGCTCTTTCCCTTCGCATCTCCCGCTGCCAGTGCCATCGTTGCTCAAGAGGCGTGGGGGTGACTGGGAGACGGGGTGCGTGGCCAAGTGACCCTTACAGGACGGCAACCTACCTAATTTACAACAATTAGCCCCTGTTTATTTATCACATAGTAACGGTAGATTCTAGTTTGCATCGGCTACAATCACATCTAAAGAACCAACTCGATTCCAGGTCCTTCTGCCTCTGTGCTACAGGTTGATCTGTGTCAACGTAGCTGATGCACAGTTCCTCCCCAGCCGACACGGCGCGGGTCGTTTCGAAATGTAGCGTCCTGCCTTGACGTGTCTTGCGGATGTTTGGGGAACAATCTGTCCAACGAAGGTGTAAGAAAACCACTAGCGTTCCGATACACGGGACGGGGAAGTAGATAGCGGTAGTACGCACTGTGATTGAAGTAGCTGGCACTAATCCAAACCCCCCACCCCAACATCTCGTCCCTGCGATCCCCATCCCAGATGCCAAAAGCGTTTCCAGTGTCTCTCGCGAACACCTCGCGCACGGTCGTCGGTATGTACGGTAGAAGGTACTTTGGAAGCGCGTTGCAGAGGAAGGCGTATATTCGGAGATGAGCGGATAAAATATGTCGGCGTTCGCGGATGTTGCCAAGTTCGTTGTTTTGGAGATGTAGGAAATGACTCCAGGACATGTAGTTACGATGCGGATCGGAATCAACAGGCCCATCGGTAATACCGCTCGTACGCTCAGAAACGTGTCGACGGACGATGGCGGATACGAGCAACCTCGCGATATCGAGTTCGGCGTCCCCGAGATCGAGAGTCGCACAATGAGCGACGAGCTGTGCCTTCGATGCCACGAGTTCGTCCACATTTTTCCATGCTTGATCGATCGCGTCGTGTGTGATTTCGGCTGCAGAGCTCAAGGAGGGTATGTTCGTTGGCTTGGGACCTTTCCTGCGAGAAGCTACCTGAGCCTTCGTCAAGGTCGCATCCAATTGCATCTGAAGCGGCCCTGCCTCGTCCTTCTCCCAAGCCTCTTTGCAATCCTCGCTGCAAAACCAGGCAGTAGAGCCTTGAAACCCTTCAGGTTTCCATTTTGTATTCCATACACGAGATTGCGCTACTTCAGGCGGCGCAGAGTCGCTGGCAGCGTATGCGAAGCACTGCGCGCACACTTCCCGTCGATAGTCTTTGTAAATGACATGTGCAAAGGGACCTGGGCTCGAGTGAACTTGCGTCCCGGGTGGGATGTCGCGAGCTGCAAAGAGGGAGCGTCCGCCATGCTGCGTCGTCCGAACCTCGATGTAGTCGGACTCGAAGTTGGGAGGATTTGGGGGACTCGTCAACATCCGAATACTTTGCCAACCTTATCCACTCCTGTAAAATAGCGCGTTCGCACACAAACACGTCTAGTTTGAAGAACATGGGAGATGCATTCCTGTACTAGTAGATACACGTTTCGAAACCATTATTCGTCCTCTGCTACGCCTAAGGTACTGGGGGTATCAAACCGAAGCAACTGATCTGCGCGAGACGAGAAGAGAAACGGAGGGAGAAAAAAAAAGTCGGTAAACGATACATCTGAAGTTGTTGCTGTTGCTTTCCGGATGAGGAGATTTTCATAAATTGGACATGAGGGTGGGAGAAAGACGTGAAATGAAACATAAAGACCGCCGGAGGAGCGAGTCCGCGTTGACGTCATGCATGGTATCGCTGGGTAGTCTATTTGCTCGCTGCTTAGTGGGCACCCGCGCCGAGATTCATCGCACCGAGGACGACCTCCCATGCGAGATCAAGGCAGTCCCAGAGTTCGGGATCGTGGATACCGAGAGCGACCGCGTTGCGCCACACAGCGGCGATTCTCTGTGCAACTCCGGTGAGGGCACTGAGGCCCGGAGCGGAAGACATCAGGTGCGCGGATAAGCTGTGAAGTGCCGGACCAGAAGCAAGCGTTCCACGCAGTGCCTGGTGGGAGGTGAGGGTGGACAAGAAATTGGAGGGGACGGCAGGGAGGAGCGCAGAGAGCAAGTTAGCCACGGAGTGTGTGTATAAGAATGCGTGCAAGGGCGCGAATGCTGACGGGGAGGGAACCGAGAGGGAGAGCACGGGCAGTGTTACGCTAGCGGTGGCACCTGGCTGGGCAGGGGCATAGGTGGGTGGCAGACGGGGCAGAGACGCGCATTGGGACGCGATCACCACGGCGTGTGTCGGGACCAGGGTGACGGAGGTGTCGTTCGAGGAAGGCTTGGAGAGTGCAAGCATGTGGGTGGGGTAGGATACCGCGTGTTGGGTCGGGCGAAGAGGGATGGTCAGCGATGTGGTATGATACAACTGCGAACGCGGCATCGACGGTGGCAGATGCGACGGAGACAGCGCCGAGATGCCGGCCAACATCCTGGAGACGGAATGAACACCGGGTAGAAGGATGGAAGGCGGGGATGTGACTTACTGATTAGCCTGAACACGCAGACCGCGGCGAACATACTCGATGGCAACGTCTCCCAGCTCAGGGGCGACGGCGAGGATGTTCTGCCGCGGCACCTCAGCGTAGGGAGGACGCTGAAGGGTGCGTGGCAACTGGACGTTTGAAGGGTAGGAAGGCTGCGCAGGGAAGGATGCCATGGCAGATGGTGTTATTGGGAGATCTTCGTCCCAGATGGCTTTTGTCTGGATGGGATGGGCGGGACGAACTTGGAACATATTTTTTTAAGTTCTTGTGTGGAAGAAGAGACTAATGAATCGAATAAAGCAGCTTGGCTGATGCTGAGGACCGTCGAAACGAGAATGATTTGACTACTTTATACTCGCCCTTCATCGTCTTCGTCGCAGCGAGTACAAAGCCTGCAGTTTTGGCCAGTCGTTTATGCACCGTTTTGGTAGTCTCGAAAAAAAAAACACTAATGCCAACAACAAGGACAGCCTTGTTCTTCCTTGGGAAGTCTCCTTCAGAGTTCACCGTATGTCGTCCTTTCTGCGTACAATGGGCAGTCGTCTTGTTGGCCACATGCCAAGTCACCCTGACTCAAATTTGCTCATCGACTCTGATTAGGTTACGTCGCTAGACCGGATATCGTCTCCTCCGCCCGTGTGCAAATTCAAAGATGACGTCCGTCGTGATAGCTACTTACCAAAGTGGCCCGTCGCTTTGTCGAGATGAGGGCTGCTAGCGCTGCATCCGCCCAACTTAAAATAAAATGCACTTTCTTTGCTGTGGCAGGTCCGAGGAGGCGAACATTTACAACACGACACGACTCGATACTGATTGACGTTCCATACGATACATGAGTACGTGGTGTCTTCAAGTCATATGAGCTGCCAAATTAGCGAGCTACGACTTGACATCCCCATGCTGATAGGTTGACTGACTAGCGGTTGGTGGGTCACGATCCCTGCCAAGTGCTGTATTGGCGTCTGATTTTCTGCGCCAGGTACGCGGACTCGCTAGTTTCTTGCCGTACTGTACCGCGGATTCTGAGAGCCGCGGGACACCACGTCGGTGCTGGATTTAGTAGTGAACGTGCAGCTGTGGGCGAGGCAGACGATGATAAGTGAGAGGGGAAGGGAGACCGCCGACGACGTTGGCTGTGATCTTGAAGTGCTGTGGTGTTAGTTGCACCCCCCGAATAGGGAAATCTCATGATTTGAGCTTGCCGTTGACCGTCGCACTCAGTGTGGGCCACCCGTCTTCATCGCCTACAAACCAACACGCCACTCCGATTGGACCTGTATCAGAACAACCCGACGCACGGACCTGTGCCGATCAGCAGTTGGCTTTGATTTTGATGGTTCTACAGTGACGTGACGAGACACCGCTGACCAGTGCTCGCCGAGTGTCTCGGTGACTCTTCTCTTAGAGTGTGTGGCCCACACACACGACTACCACGAATCCACCCACTAGCAAGTGCTAATGCGCGAGCAGCGATTCTTTCCAGGTCTTGACGTGAACACCAATGGCGACTCTCATCCTACCCTCGCTGCAGCCGCATCCACGTCAGCTCCGCTCCTTCGACACCGTTCTTCCACGCTCAAACCACCCAAGAAACCACCCACTCGTCTGAATCTATCCCCATCACCGCTTGCTACTTCATCTAATGGCTCGCCATCGCCACGTTCACCGGCACCTGTCTCCCGAACAAAGTCAATCATGTATCCCTCACCCTTACCTACGCTCAGCTACACTGCAGCGACAGCTCGTCCACCCAGCCCGGGTCCAGCTCCATCGCTCTCACTTACTTCGAGCCATGCAACTGGGATACGTGCCCACTTTGCGCAACTCTTGCCACGACACGCCGTCTTCCTAGTCCGAATCACGATTCATCAGCTGAACAATGTTCCACTCGTCCGCGGGGAGTTCGGGGTGAGGTGGAAGGTCAAGGGAGTCACGAACGGTGGGATCCTTGGAAAGGTAAAGGGGAAGGCCAAGGTAAAGGGCAAGCTGGGAAACGCCAAGGGATATACAACACCAACTACCTCTACCACCTTTCAAGACGCACACGACAGTTTACAAAGGACAAAAGAAAGTGATAGGGACAGCGGAAGTCTTCTCGATCACTCGGCATCCGTGTCAGACACACACAGTATTGCTGCAAGCAGTTCAGCACATTCGTACGACCACGGTTTACCCGGGAGCTTGCCGCGATCACGATCCGTCGGTCAGAGCCACCCTCATGCAACCCCACATAGCATCCCTGCCCTCGTCGTTTCCTCAAACGGCTCTCACGCTCCGTCACCCCCAGTTAGTCGCAGTGTCAGCGGCACATCGATAATTAGCACACCGTCATCTGCCCAGTCAAAGTTGCACTTACCCGCGCATTACCTTTCCGCAGAATGGCATCCCCAATCACAGACGTATTCCCCGCTGTTTACCACTGCAATGCATGAAGAACCTGTACCGTCTCTAGCGGATACGCCCCCGGCAGACGGATATGCTCCTGCCAAAGGACAAACGCCATTCGTCCAACTGAAGGAGCACAATGTGGTCTGGGAGCAGACCCTGGATTTCGTGGTCCAGATGAACGTCGGTAAAGAGTCCGGGGAACTGAGCGACAGCCCAGCTAAACTGGTGGTTATGCAGGTACGCTCCAGGTTCCACATCAGTCGGTGTATGCGAAAGAGCTCATATGGCGTGATCCGTCGTGACCTGCAGCGCGTAGTACCTGGTGATGCAGACGCACCACGAAATCCCCGCGTTGGGGCCATCCATCTGAATCTAGCTCAATATGTTGGTGCTGGCGTCGTCACACGTCGCTACTTGCTTCGACAGAGCAAGACGAACGCCACTTTAAAGGTGCGTTTACCCGTCTGCTCTCAAGCTGATACTGGCTCCTGACGCTATTTCGTACCCCGTAGTTGACTATTCAATTGGAACACACCGGAGGTGCAACCTCCTACACCGCACCACCCCTTCCTAAAGGCGAGATTCTATGCGGAGTCACAAGTATCCTCGAGTCGGACACATACCTTAATCGCCCTCGCACACTCGGTTTATATTCCTCTAGCTCTGGGTCGTCGAATTCCTTGTCATCTGGAGACTCTTCGCCTTCCGCCTTACACTCAGACAAAGACCAGAGTAAGGCACAGGGCTCGCGGCGACGGAAGAATAAGCCAAAACGGAAGTACTTTGATCCGACGAAACTCCCGGATGTACGAGGACCTCGTGCGACCGAAAAGCTTATCGAAGCGATCTTCAACCCTGTCCCTGTCACTTCCCCTACACAGGTCAACCCGTTTACGTATCTCATCGGGATTTACGACGAACAGGATGGTGCGTACGAAGGTGGGGACCAGGCGTCTCCACATTCCAGATGCAAGAAGGAAATAAGTGAAACATCTGCGGATGGGAATGAGGGCCCGTTTTTCTATGTCGATGTTCCCCTGGAAGGCAAGGACGGCGAGCGAGCACTGGAACGAGGAGCGGAGTATCAAGACCAAGAAAGCGACTACCATAGTTCTCGGTCGCGACGCTCCGGGTCACTGCGTGCTAGTGAGGGCGAACATTCCCTGAAAAACAAACGGTCTCTGCGATCCCTCGGAAGTCGGTTAGGTTTGCAAATTGATTTACGGAGCGAACAAGACGTTGTAGGTGAGAGCACGACGAGGAATAATGATCATGCGGCAACTGGAGAGGAAAAGAGGCCATGGTGGCAGAAAGTTCTGCGACCTGCCTGACGCATACTACGGACAGTGCTACAAGTATATGTTTTTTTGCGATATATCCATTTCGTCGTTCATTCTATTACGCGCGTAACCCTCACTGGTTACTTAATACTAATCATATTTGTTAGAGATGATTTTTTGGGGATTTCTGGGATGCACACTTGATGTTCTAGTTTACTTACGCATGTTCTATATGTTCTATGTAGCAAACAGCCTATATACCGATGCCAGTAGTGACGGCTATTATCACGCGTTGATGTCGACTCCCGCACCGCGGAGTCAGTCAAAACCAGGGATATTACTGTTGTTCTCCCATCTGTGTGCACGTTGCAGAAGCCTAACACCAGCCCACTGCTGGGGAGCCAAACCAATGGTATGCGTACCGTTTACCCACGTACCGTTCGTGAACCACGTACCGGTCATGGCCTGCGCCTTCCCTAGAGATTCACGACACCGATCCTCGAGCACCACTGGAGCCAAGTAAGCAGGTGGAATGTTTCAAATACCTTCACCTATGCTGAGGTAGTCACGTTTCCGGTCCTTCAGGTTACCTGGCGTACGCTGACTAATAGCCTGGGCTCCTCGTAATCGTTCCGGGTCGGCACACTTCAAGCAGACACGTTGACAATAGATGGTTTAGCATACACGTGTGCATAGAAGAGCATGTAATATTACCCTCAAACCGCTGGATTGTACATGTATCTGCACAACACACTTGAGATCTCTGATGATACTCGCATGCTACCAAAGTAAACCCCACGACTCGAAGCAGAATGATAAGACACCGAGACCTTCACTCCACCGAAAGGGTGTGAAACGGCAGGGCTGTCGGGGACGGTGAGGGAAAATCGCAAGCAAATGAGTAACCATTACCCTTCTTTGATACTCGGGGACAATAGGGGCGCGACAAGTGCCTTGCGGTAAACGTATCCGAGCATCGATTTGTGGGTTGCTTGAATAGGACGTGTCGATCGTTCGTTGGTCCTAACTTACGAAACGTGAATGAATGAACAAGTGTACGGGCGAGGTACAAAAAATATTTTTTAAAAAGGATAACGTACGTATAGCTGGAACCCAATCATACGAGCGAATCCTTTGACCACAGCTAGGTCCAAGTTCGATCGGAGGATGGGGACTTGTATGTGTCGACCAGCGTTTGCTCCCCCTCAGATTTGTGAACGACACAGAGGTATATCGACGGAGCATGATTCGGGGTAAGTAGGACGTACCTACATTACTCTAAGCTCTGCAGGGTGTAAGGACGCGGAGGTAGCTAATAACGTTCTTGGCCTAGAGAGATCTTCTTGCCAGACAGTGCAAGGATGCCCGAGGATTTCTAGGTGAATTTCAGTCGCGACAGTTGGAAGGCCGCGGTGGCCAACACGGTGTTCTGGAACTGGATTATCAGTAAGGTGTCTTTCACGGGCATAATGGGATATCGATTCGCTCGTCGATCGAAAAAAAGTAAACTATATAGAACCGAACGTCGGGGTGTCGCGGGGGAGAGGTAACGATTGCCCCTCGTAACGACCGCCCAGTCTTTGGTCTACTCCACTCGTCTCTGTAAGTACATAGGTCACCGTCGTCCTGAAGTCGAAAGCAGTTCGAACGTTGGACTTCAGGGACGACGGTGACCACCCAGGTTGAAGTGTGGTATAGTGAACCATGTTCTGAGACAAGTTGAGGGTCCATTTGATGCGCATCTATGACCAAAAACCGATCATACAGCGTTCCGTCCTACAGACCTATGTATGTAAGTATGACGAATCAGTCAATAAAAATACGTTGAACGAACTCGAACGAACCAGCATGCACGGAGGCCCGGAAATTACTGCGCTTCCCAAAACGATGTGATAAAACACTGCCGCTGTTGACGCAATTGTGTATGACAACTCAACTTGCGCATTTTTATAGGGCTGTGTACATTGTGTCATCACTAGTGCTTTGTATACCCCACCGAGATCCCCGGGGACACGAGTCGGAGGTCAAGTGTGTAGAAACGCATGTCATCCGCCAACTGTGTATGTAACAATAGTCTTCAGCCCACAACGTGTTGGGGTGAAAGTGGATAGCGCCACCAGCGTCGTTGACGGTACACATGACACGGAGCGTTCCCTTCGTACAGCACCGTTCGCAGAAGGATGATCCTATTGTTGTGTTGTTGCAGCATATTCAGTTGTCTAGTACATACCTCCATGCATTGCCTATACTGAGCCTGATGAAGTCGGTTGCCACCGAAAGCCCTGCCCCCGTAACCTCGACAAGGACGACGCGGGCGCACTCCGAGTCTCCGACTATCCGGACCTTGCGTAGTGAACCGTATCAGTCGGGAAGCTTACTGCTAACTGGTGATTGTTTGACGATCGGGCCTGCCTGCGGACTGATCTTGTGGCATAGGGAGCCTCAGCGCCAATACTAGTATGCAGTGATGGTGTAGGCAGTGCAGCCCGTCGGCTGCCACACCCAAAATTCTCATAAAACTCACCCTGAGCGGTCCTTGAGTTTACGCCATCTCCACAACTTCCTTACCCCCCTCTGCTACTCTGGTAGTAGCCAAAAAACTACACAGACACATTTCTTTATATGCTAACTTCTGCCTTGACGACCCTCCTGCGATAAAGATAGACGATCATGACGAGCCGTGTACCTTCGATACGTCGGCTACACGTGCACTTCTTCTCGCCCCGCACTCGAGCGGCACGGTACCTCCTCCCCGTCTCTATATTCGCTAATGCCGTTACCTCTGCGATGCCTTTGGACGGGACAAGGCTTGTCTACCGGGACAGTGACGTGTCAAGTTCTAGCAGTATAAGCGCCAACGTGTGGGTGCGTTAGTCCTAAACATTCTCGGTAAACCAAAGTGGCCTTCTCATTGTCGAGCTCATGTACTGTGTTGCCTTCTATAATGTCAATAGATCCCCATAATGGTCGTCACAATTGCTTTGGTGGTGCTCATGTTCCTGGTATGCCTCAAGCGATCAATGCGCAGAGAGCTCGCCCCGGCTCGCGGAAATTCGACAACAAGCGACTCCGCTCAACCTGCTGCTACCACTGCGAACCAAAATGCGTCTAGTAATCAACGCAGGCGACCTCGGCGCACGCCGAGTCAGGTGTCGACCAAATCGTTGCCACCGTACATGAAAGAACCTGGTGACCACGAATTAGTCATTTACAGGTGAGCTTTGCCCTTTCCCCGGGCGCTAGGAAGACTAAAGCATTTACTTTATATTTGGCGAGTAGGGGACCACTGGATATGGAGGACCAATCGCCGAATTCGATACTCCCTCTCAGCGAGGTGGAGGAGAATACTGATCCTAGTATGACCCATTTCAACATCTCTCTGGACCGTGTGGTATCGCGAGATACGTTACCCGATGGTTCGACTGCACATCTAGTACGGAGTATCGCTCGGGGGAGCGTCGATCTACGCAGCCTAGAGTCTTCATTACAATCACATAGCACTAATTCCGAGTTACTTGTTTCTCATCAACGGACGCTATCGCGTGACAGCGACCTCGACTTGAGGGGTGAGGCCCCACCGTATTCGGAGGAAGCTGTTGGGAGTGGGGATCCATCAACTTTGCCCCCACCTCAACCACCACTTCCGCCTGAGCTGGGAGTACCAGTTCCCCAGCCGGTTTACGGCACCCCGGGAAGTCGACGTTCACGTTTCGGTTTCCTTCTGTACCCATTCAACTCTCATACCTCCAGAACCAACACCGACCCTCGCACTGCCGCACCGGCGACGCACGCTCGTAGCGGATCTGCACATACACTAGCCTCTACCCCCGCTAGCCGCCCTACGACACCCAATAATGCCTCCCGGTCGAGCCTGTTGGCACTTCGCGGCATTCGTACTCGTGCATCATCTGCAGGCAGTGCAGCGTTGTCCTCGCCATCGATGATATCCCTCCACTCTATCTCTGCGCCCCTCCCTCATACCCTTACACGAACGGAGTTCCGTATACCTCGTGGTGGACTTACTGCCGAGCAGGTCAAACTCATAACCGCACGAGACGCCCCGGAACGCTTTGGACGCCCATACGGGTCTGCAGCGGTCGCCTTCGCAGGGTCGCGAGTGCATGCAGTGTCAGATACGGCCGACACTCCTCCGCCGGAGTTTGATGAGGCAGTGGGTACGACCGCTAGTAGCTCGAACGTCGACGCCTCCCCAGCCCCTGATACGGCAGGAGAGTCAGAGGAGCACGAAGGCGGCACCTCATCGGCACCGACGTCGTCTCCCCCTCCTCACATTCCTACCCCGACATCATCTCTTCATGATTCCCTCACTTCCGAACAGCAAGAGTCAGTAGAGTTACCCGTCAACACTCAGGCTACGAGCATAGATCAGGTCTCTAACACTTCGGATCTGGATGAGGCGGTGACGCCTCCGACAGCTCGGCCACTTAGCATTTCGCCAGCAGTACAAGGTTCGGTGGTTCCTTGACTACTTTGTTATCCGAATGCGCTGTGAAATGTCTCTTGAACAATGCTTTCGAATGTTGACTGCACGCCGATGTATCAAGTACTACATACTTCGAAAAGTTCCACCGTTGATACCTATCGACAAGGCACTTCTTCACTTATATTCGTTGTTTATTTTGCCTCATGCGATTCCTTCAGCAGTCCACTGTAGATCGACTTTTGGGGCTTCACGTTTTTTTTTTTTTGCTTTTTGGATATCGCGGACGTCGCACACAAAATCTACCATTACTGTACTAATGCGATCCTTCTGTATGCGAACCGTCCATACCTGATTTAGTCCGGGAACCATGACCTCGTGCGTGTAGTATTCACAGCTGGGTTGTGTGACGCCGATACCTTGAAATGATAACCGCACTACAGCAAAGTCACGTAGTTGACGATCCGGCCCATGATGCATGATACGAGGTACCGTTTCATGTGCAGAAAGTGACGTATGTTTATCAGCGTAGCACATGTACACAAATGTGCCGTTGCGTTGGTCCGATGAAAAACTCACAGCCGAGGGCTGCGGAGCTACTAGCACAACTTCAAGCAACACATTGCCGAAAACCTGTGTTCAACCCTTGGGATTACGTCTGGTTTCGTGGTTAGTGCTGAAGAGCTGACTATTGGCGACTTGAAGGCGAACCGGAGTCACTCATCATTGTCAACGCGCATTCCTTCTGCGAGGCTGCGAGGTTCCACTAGCCAAATTACCGCAGGCGAAGTAGCCGTTGTATCGTTACTGCTGTGCTGTGAAGTGTCCAAGCCCCCTCTCTTGTCTATTTCTTTCAGGAACATCCTCACGCTCGTCCGGTTCGCAGTGAGAGTCGTCCAGCCTCTGGATGCGCCAGCATACATGCTTTCTACAGTATGTGCTGTGAGTTTCGCACCGATGAGTGTAGGAGGAGGAATGTCGACAAAGCTGTCAATAGAAAGGTCTTGTGGAATGCCAAGACCTGGGGGATCTTCTTTAGGAACGATTAGCCTTTGTGTACAAGGTTGAAAATTTGTGTTATCGACCAGAAGTTTGGCGCACGCCGCCGAGAGAGATGAGAAGTAAGTGGACGATGATGGAGGCGAGATCCTTTCAGCACGGATGCTACCCTCCTTGGAGTTGGGAGCAGCGGCGTGACAAGATGATAAGACGTGTACGGGAGTCAGGGGAAGATAGCCAAGGGGATAACGCGAGTCGCCCCAATATGCCGCCTCAGCTGCTGCCCTGCTCCCCCTTTCTTCCGCTTCCGATGGCCTAGAACAATCATGCACAGCCAACAGTGCATGGGCGCGCCGCTGTTCACGTGGGCCCCCGATCTTTGCAACGATTTGCAGACAGCGTTGGCGGGCCTCTTGGGTCGTCCAAAACTTGACGTTACTCGTATCTGGGGCGCGAATCGTTGGGCTTCCGGAGAAAACATCTGGAACACCTGGCTGGGCAGAATTTGGCGTGTGACGACCCAATGACGACAACCGCTCGTACATGTCTTGTAATAGACCCTTGCGCATTTCCTGGGTAACCTGTCGCAAAAGGGCTCGTGTCTGCTCGTTTTCTTCGGTTGACCGTCGTCTCGTGTCGTGAGCGGTGTCGTACGTCTCATTGTTATCATGGTTGCTGACCGTCTTCAGGGTCCTCCCCGTTGACACATCCTCACTGGAAAGCTTCCGGTGTTTGAATCTTGCTCGCACTTCATCAGGACTGCGAGGTAAGGGTGCATGAGTTATATCCGAGACAAGTGCAATCAAAGCAGACAGGTCCAGATTGATGTTACTAGTTGGTTCCAGCTCAATTTGTTGCACTTCGCGGCAATTATCACGGAGCACTTTGGGTCGTTCTCCAAGTTGTACGTCAATACCCATGTCCCGCAAAATTGTTACAGTGCGGGCGATCCGAGGGTCGGCTTCCACGCCAGAATCGCCTACGAGCGTTGGATTGAGGCGCGTCAGACGTAAAGTTACTTGTGGGACGTGTCCCGAGATGGGAAGAGGACTGGCTGCAGCGGCGGCAAGAAGCCCTCGAGCCATTCGCAGCACGGAATTTTCGAGTTCTTGACTCGCAGTAGGGCAGGTAAGGTTCCCATGACGTGTGCGATCGTCATTATCGCCCTCTTCTTCTGAGGAGCTAGTCAGGTACGAATCCAACTCGCGGAATTCCATTACGAGTCTGGAGTTTTTGATGCTGTTTCACCGTGATGACATGTAAGAAAGTGAGGCAAGGGAGAAAGTACCGGCAACCCACGTATTGACTCGTATCCACCGTGCTCCGTTTTCGCTGACGACGTCGACTTTAACGGGCCGACTGGACAGCTTACGCCCATGAGGTATACGCCCCTGACTACAGTTCCCGGGGAAGAAGTTTCGGTAAAGTGCGATCGGACGGTGGCTGTAGACAAGTTCTTGCCAAACTGCGATGAGATATGGTGCATTAGCAGATAAACATGGGCTGCCTTCTGACCGAGTCGGATTTTGAAGAAACTACCAGGTATCCATGTCTCAGCTCAAGAGGTTTCCTCGACAGTTAAATGAAGTTACCCTCTCCAAGACAGCGCACTCACGGTTGACCTCTTCCCTAAGAATCCTCAAACCAGGCAAGGCACCCTTTGAAGGGGACTCGTTGTCGACTTGTAAAGTGGCATTCGGCGCAGGGGTTTCGAGGATAGGTGGATGAGGTACTCGGGGCTGGAAAGAATGGATGACGCTGCGAACTTGTTGGAGACGAAACGCGAAGGCACGCAGGTCATCGATCGGATCCATCCGAGTCGTCCTAGTGCAAGCTAGTAGCAAGCGTGTAAGTACAGGTCAACTACCATCGCACCATCAGGGAACATTCTGGCTTGAGACCCGAGACTGGCCACTTCCCCGCATTTTTATTACTCTCTCTGGTTGTGACGTACGAGAGAATTACCCGTGCTCGTTGTATCGCCCAAACGAGGTTCTCCTCAGCGGGGGGTAACTTGAGATTTGCTTGGACTTGACAAAAGAAGCCGCGACGGTGTTTTACCATCACATAGTAAGATTTCTCGTGCGACTTATCACCTGAATTACAACTTGGAACATGTTTCGCAACGTGAACTCCACCACAGCCAATTGGCTTTGTCAGCTGTGTAACGTGGCGAGTAGTCCTTCGAGGTTTATTATGTAAATCATTTCCTCCCTTTTCGACGTTGCGTCGTCATGATCATGGAAGTTTTACAACCGGAAAATGAACTCCATGACTATTCGGTATGTCTCAGATTTGGAGGTATTTATACTTGGACACCCCGTGCTCCGCCAGGACGGCTGCTATGGATACCCGCGATGATCCTTGCAAGTGATCGATCATGTGTACTTTCCACGTCAGGTTTTCCCCCACTGATTAGGAGGAAAACCTTAGGTCACAGCTATTTTCTAGGAGTATGCGTAAGGACCGTCTTGCAGCCATGCTACGAACTATCTGGGCACGTCCCCAAACGTGCATTTCGTTTGCAACCGTTTCGGAGAACGACGTCGCAGTGCACAAACACACAATCAAAAATCGAAAAATACACAAGTCAACCCAGTTGATGCGCACAGCCGTAAGTACTGGTGAGTACCTGTTTCGAGTATTTCAACAAGGACGTGCCAGCTTAGGACAGCCTCAGTCGGACGTGTGGTGCCGGTCGAGCATTTCCCTGTTTTCCACGGGGTCTTTCCACATTAAATGTGGGAACCGTCCAAAGGTGATTCGTGGAAACGTGGCGAGATATCGTATCCGAAGGACTCGTTTGTCAACAGGTTTCTTTCAACACTGCCCTTGCACGCACTTCCGAGTTTTGGGTGTGGTAAATCCCTTTCACTGATCGGGATGGTAACGGATGGCAACGGTCCCCGTGTACATTCGGTGGCTTCCTCTTTAATCCGGAGACAGATATCGCGTGCCACGGCCAAGGTCCGACGTTCATGTACCACGTATTACAGTAAGTCATTCCGCCTTTTCAACCATTGCCTCGTCTACCGGGTTTTGCATCTATCACTACCCTCTCAAGATTCGCTCAGTTGTCGTCAGGTTAGCTTCATTCGGTATACCACTTCTTCCCTGTCGCGTTCAGACCACTCACGAACGATCCAGGATAAATGTCGAGTTATGGACAGAGCCGCTCAGAGCTTAATGATCCTGCAAACATACTGTTACGGCCGTCCAATAAATCCTCCCATTCTCTCTCTGTGTCGCATCAACGATCTGCTGGTTCAGTAAATTCTACCTGTTACACTACGCCTACGCCCACTGGAAGACGGTTTCGCCCTTTGCCTCCAGTTCCCCACCTTCCTCATAATTCGGTAGCACCCACTGAGGTGTGGCAGTCCTCTATGGCACGACGGTGCCGCCCTCTCCCGGTGCCACCATACCACGGGTGCTCCGTGTCGTTATCGGGACCGCCGGCACCCGTCCCACCGCTCCGGCGCGCGGTATCGCTCCCACAGAATACAAGCACCAGTCAGATGATGTCTGAGAGACGGCGGAAGAAGTTACCCCTCCTAGTTCTGGATAGTCCTACTGTGGTGTCGATGCTGACACGACAGCATGCGTCAAATTCCTTCTCAGCTGTATCAGAATCAGCCCCACCCGCCACTCAGCTTTCCCAACCGCTGTCGCGGGTTTCGAGCTTGTCCTCGGTTGCGCCGAGTACCTCCGAATCACCTGGGACTGACCTGGGTTCACCAGAAACCACTTTTTGCAGGGAACGCCCAAGGAGAGAAGCGAGAATATTCGTAATTCCAAACCACGGTGACTTGGAGCAACCGTATTCCATTGAAACGATAAAGCCCTCCCCGTCAGAAGCTACCCCGTCTGCAGAAATAGTCTCACCTGCGAAGTCCCAGCACTCGGGGCTGACGGGTCTGAATTGCATTTCGCATGGACGGTGTGCTGCGTCCCCTACTGTCTTGGCAACTGTCAGACAAACGCAATGTCGATCCGATTGCAAGCATCGGGCAGCCCTCACGATCCGCATCCCAATGTCCACGTCGTCATCACCCTTGACGGAAACTTCGTCTGAATCCGGGCGGTCTTCTCCGTGTTTGGCGCCCATAACGCCACAATCACCATCTTTCTTACGGCGGCGGAGATTTTCAAAGCTTCGTCGTCATTTTGGAGAAGCCCCGCCTGTAGCCATGGTCTTTGGTAGCGAGCCAGGCCCATGCGAAAGCTCCAAGCCAAATATGCGTTGTGCAGATGCGCCAGCTAGCCCCTTGCGATTACCGACGAAAAAATGGGTATGGGACAAGGGGGGTCGTCGACGTACAGCAAGCAATTACGCCAATGTCGTCCAATACTTGCGCGAGCTCTAGGAACAATCGCTGGCCCAATCCCTTCCGTGATACGTTAGACCCTCCTAACTCCACTCGAAGAGCTTTTGTCGTGTATGGGGTAACGGCATCCGTGCAATCGAGTATCGGCTGGCGCGTGGCTGCGATGAGGTCCGCTTCTCAATTATCCGAGATATGCAGTATGGGTTGGTCTCCTACTCGCAGGATCGAATTCTTGAATATTCGGAGGCAGGTTGATCCGTTACATTGATCAAAAGTGACGAACTGACAAGTATTCTTGCAAGAATTAGAAACGACTAGACCCGGATTAACGTGGGAAGCCCTCATCTACGGCACACTCAACAACTGTCATCGAGCTGGACGTGGCTTCAGGTTGTGTAGGGATGCAGCCCTTGTGTATGAAACGATAAGACAAGATGTCGGATGGATAGTTAGTTAGGCGTTATCATTGATACTGCATATATGAATGAACCCTCACGGGCACCACTGATCACATTCTGTGCTCCCAAAGGCTGTGGGATTAGTGGACACAGTCCTCGGTCTACGTGAAAAACACCGTCCAACAATTGGCTGGAGTTACTGAAGGCGTTGATTTGGCGGTTGGCCTTCGCGGCTGGAGTGGTGGGGAATGTCAACTTGGTTGGCTGGTTTCCGTATGTCTGCCGAGAGGGCTTCCCTGAAACATGATGGTTGAATGACAGACAGGCTCGCTCGACGAAACAACACCGCAACAGCGTTAAGTCTTGCCGAGGCCACTGTAACCGTAACGACGCTCCACTTGAAATGATCGTCCTTGAGCACTTCTGCAAACGCCAGCATAATCTGGATGGTTGGAGAACCTGGCTGGTCGACTGGCCTGTCCTGTGAGTTATCTTGTAAACGACGCCGGTGGCAGCGACGAGGTCAAGACCGAGATGGCCATCGTGGTCAAGGAACGAGAATGGGCTGGTAGCGTTGTTTGTCGTCTGGTCTGGTCATATTTGTTGGCACGACACTCTTCATCCACCACAGCGAGCGTGTGTCGTTCAGCTCGTCCCCCGCCGTCGTCGTCACCGGCGACGACAACGCTGTTTATCTTTTCCCTACTATTTAGCTATTTTTCCTTAGCTTATGATGTCTGGCAAAGCGCCTCCAAAAGGACCGCGGGCGCTTCTAAGTTCATTGCCTGCTGCTAGCTCGTCGGCCTCGACATCCAACGTTGCTTCGTCGACATCACCGGGGACAACGAGCAGTAAAATCGGCGCGCCGCCGCCCACGGGTCCTAGAAGCCTCTTAAATGGAGCCCCAACGCAACCTAGGAGCTACTCGCCCAGCAAACCTCTCACGAATGGCGTTGCCTCGTCGTCGACGTCGGGGTTGCCTGCTGTCCTCGATCCCCCAGCAATACCAGGACCATCGCAAAAGGGCAAGCAAGTTGACTTGGGATGGTCGAGCGTAGGCGTAAGTAATGCCTTCTTCACACCGGATGTAGACCCTGGACACGCGTTGCAGTCTCGGCCATCGTCTCCTTCATCACCAACCGCTAGCAAACCGCCCACCATAGCGGATGGTGTACGACCACATCAACCTGTCAAGATTGCCTTCCCCAATGCCCGACGTACTTCAGTAACTGAGTCTCGGCCATCACCACCACCCCAACCGCCCACGGAGCCACCTCCACCTCCCCCCCCACCGTCCGTCCCACCCCCTTCGCACACTCCCCCACCTCCCCCACCTCGGTCGCCACCCCCACCCCCTCCACCACTGTCACCCCCTCCGCTGCCCCCGTTTCAGACACGACATCCTTCTCCCGTGTCACCTTCACCCCCTACAAACCTACCTTCGTCACCACCAGTGCCTGCGTCATTACCACCTCCACCACAGAATGACATCTCTGTAACGTTAGAGCCATCGCCGCCGCCGCCGCCCTCCCCTCCACCTCGCGACGCTACACCTCTCCCGCCTCCGCCTCCTTCACTGCCACCGACTTGTTCTTCTATCCCACCAAAGCCCTCACGTCCGAGTTCACCTCCGCTATCAAAGACAGCACAGTCGGATGCGTCAACATCGAAACCTCTGCTTCCTAAGGATTACTCTTTGCCGCCACTGCCGCCATGGCCTCCTTCGCGTTCAGAATACCCGTCTGGTCGCAATTTCAGAGTCATCTACGACCCTATCACCGACAAGGACCGAGATGGGCGGATGCGTGCTCTTCTTGAGAAGATTCGTATATCGCACAAGGATGGATCGGAGCCACGGATCACGGGCAAGGGTAAAGGCAAAGAGATCATTACACGATTTGATGGCGAGGTCATTGAGGGCGAACCAGAACCTGTGCCAAAAGATCCTCGAAGGGTGTCTGGTTTTCGTCGACGTCCAGGGCGAGAAGCATTCCATGAAGTCAAATACGAGGTACGTGAACGCTACGCGAGTGAACCATTGCTATCTTACTCGTGTCCTCCAGTACGACCAAAACTCTACTGGACCTCCACCTCCTACAGCTGTTCTCGTAACGAACATCTCGCCTCTTACTCCGACGCAATATATCAGGCGGGCATTTGCTAGACACGGAAAAATAACTTCGTTTGAGCCACAAATTGACATGGAGACGGGAACGGCACTGGGAATCTTATTTATTCGATATCAAAACCACGAAGAAGCCAAGCAGTGTGTAGAGCGAGCGAATGGAAAGAAGCTTAGTATTGTGGTTGGAGCGTCCGAGGGAGAGGAGTTGAAAGTCGTGTTCGATGGCCAGGGATCGAGGTTGAAAGCAGTGTTGAAGGAGTTGGATGGTCGGAAGAAGCGGGCTCGGGAGGAGAAACGGCGGAAGGAGAGAGAGGCCAAGGCCACCCAGGTTACGTCTACCCCTACCTCCAATTCTGGTCATACTCCTGCATCGAACCCAAATTGGCGAATGAATCACTCCCTTCCCCCTCGTCCCGCTCATATACCACTTTCCAATGGACGATCCTCGCCTTCAAGTCACCACAGGGGAAAGAAACCGCCGCTGCAACTGACATTAACGAAGGCGCGTACGAGTAACGCCTTCAATGATCGGTTTGCCAGCTTGCAGGAACCGGTTCCGTCGTCGACACATTCATCTTCGTCTACACCAGTCCATGTTCGTGGACGTTCGTCTTATCCCTCGCAACGGCACGGGCGTTCTCGTTCCCCGCGCACACGGTCTCCGTCTCCAATATCCCGTCGTCCCGGTCATCCCAGTTCCCGACACCAGAACCAACGTGAAGCACCCAGCTCATCTGTCATTGAAGCGCTCACCAGAAACGGCTTTGATCATGTCCGAATTGACCTTGGCAGTGGTGCGATGGGCTCCGTACACGAGGATGACGTACGAGCTTTCGTTCAAGATTTCAAGATCGAGTCTGTTCTACGCGACCGCGGGTCATGGTATGTCACGTTCAAGACTGCCGATTCGGCGCGGCGGGCAGCAATGGTACTCAACTCCAGTGGTCACACTCTCGTGCACCATTCGGTATCCGTCACGGCATGCCCGCCACCCAGTCAACCTGCGCCTCAACCTTCTGTGAAGGTCCCCTTGACTGCTGAAGAGACAGCGCAGCACGCGGAGCAGACGATTTTGCAGGAGCTCAAGACCTTGTTGGAAAAGGACATCACCGAACGCATAGTTGCTGCAGGATTGCGAAAGCTAGTCGCAGAAGAGAAGGCAAAGGCTGCAGATGCAAAGACGAAGGAGGGTGCAGATGCAATGACCGAAACGAAACCGACTGAAAAGCGCGGATTAAAAGGTCTGTCGTTTCGCAAACCCGGAAAAAGAGGTAGGGAAGAGGAGACGAGAGCTGTGGTACCTGATGTTCAGGAGGAGGCGGTGGTCAGTGAAGCACAACCTGAGGTGGAGTCCGAACCTGCACCCCTGACCCCTCCGAAGAAGAAGCGGAAAAAGGTGGTACCCGAACCATCTCGGATGGAGACGCCAGGTACTGGCGTTGGTTCCGAAGATGAAGGGTCAACGGAAGTCCGGAAAAGGCTTCTCTCTGAGGAGGCAGAGGTGGTTGAAGAACCTGTCAAAAAGAGGGTCAAGACTGGTGAGACACTGGAGGACCAGGCTCCTCTCAAAAAGACCGCGCTCAAGAAGAAGGTACCAAAGAGAAAAGTTCCCGCCAAAGAAGTTATCGAGGACATCCTCCTATCTGAGACCTTGGAATACCCGCCTCCACCACCAGCAGTCGAGTTACTGACATTTGAACCAACATCCAGACCACTGACACCGGTTGCTGAGGTGCCACCATCGCCTACGCCTGCACCAGACCCGTTGAGAGATGGGCTCTGTGAGGATGATGAGGACCTTTATTTCGCTCGTCTTGCGATTTCCGGTGAAATCGAAAGGCCCAGATCACCTTCACCCCCGCCTGATGCCGTGCCACCGTTCCGCAAACACGTCACTGGATCTGCCCGCACGGAAGGCTACTACAAGATTTCTCATGCTGAGAAGTCTGCATATGTGGCACAGTACTCCTTACGTCCTACTAACGCGAATGTGGCACCGACCGAACCCACTTCCCAACACATTGTATCTTCTCGATCTAACCGTGCTAACGCCCGGCGGCGCGCACAAGGATTGGAGGAAATCAACCAAGTACAACGAGCAGTAGCACTGTCAAAGGGAGAGACCGCCGCAGCGGAACTTACGATCAAGTTCAACCAACTGCAGACCCGAAAGAAGCATCTCCGTTTTGCTCGTTCTCCTATCCACGATTGGGGTTTGTATGCTATGGAGCGTATTGCTCGTGGCGAAATGGTTATTGAGTACGTGGGCGAGATCATCCGTGCAGCAGTCGCAGACAAACGGGAGAAGCTATACGAGCGCCAGGGTATTGGAAGTAGTTATCTTTTTCGTATTGACGAGGACTTGGTGGTGGATGCCACGAAGAAGGGAAATCTAGGGTGCGTTGTCTGCTGTTTATGATACCTGTTACGATCACGTTGATCGATGGGGTAACAGGCGGTTGATAAATCATTCTTGTGATCCCAACTGCACGGCGAAGATCATTACAATCAACGGGGAAAAGAAGATCGTCATTTATGCCAAGCAGGACATAGAACTTGGAGATGAAATAACCTATGGCAAGTGTTTATGATACTGAGCTCCTACTTGCGTCGACATCTAACGCGCCTTTCCTTTTCCCCTAGATTACCATTTCCCTATTGAACAGGACAAGATTCCATGCTTATGCGGTTCCGCTAAGTGTCGTGGTTACCTTAACTAGACTTATTGGCCCTTTTCAATGTCGTCACGCTGTCCCTGTGTCTTTTCTGCATTGCATACCCGTCATCCGCTATGTATCATTCAGTTTACTACACGTATTGTCACAATCTGCATTGTCTAACCATAATCAACCCAAATATCCAGCATCTACGTAGGGCCGAGAAGAGATCGCGCTGTCCAAGGCTTCGCCCACTATAATCATTACAATCCCAAATGAATGTGACGATGCGGTATATACAGAAAAGCATGGTTGTACAGTTTGAGATGGGGAGTGTACGAATCTGTACGTACTAATCGTACTAATACAGTGTTTAAGAGCTGCGGGTTATTCCAACACCTTTTGGGTCCAGGTCTATCGCCTGCGACAGTGATAGTTTTAATGCTGTCCGACAACGACAAACGTGATTATGAAGGCAACGAGAATGATCAGTCCACTAACGACAGCTGCAATTCTACACCGCAGGACCCACGGGTTCTTTACGGGTCTGAGAGGCTTCGGCGCGAGCACGACGCGTGAATAAGAGGGGGGCATCAAACTTGCCACGGATGGGGTGAAGATGGGGTAGCCATGTGCATACATGCTGACGGAACTGGCGTTCTGCACGTTTTTGCCCTTCCCGGTCCACATGGGTAGGAGGCCTCCCCCTCGAGAACGAGACGAGTATGGCGGGGTGTGTCGTGGGTCGATCATCCACCCTCCGATTAGCCAGCACCATGGAGCAATAAAGCCAAACCAGAAGAGGACTTTAACGGTATCCAGACCGTCCTTCTGGGTTGCGCACCGCTGACCTACCTGGCGTGCACTTGCACGTTCGGCGGCGAAACCAATATACAGGTCCGAGTCGGCGAAGCGCCTGTCGATAAATGACGAAGACGCAGATGGTAGGGAAGTAAGGGACCGGAGGCTCGGGGCAGATGGTCGATAAGGGTATTCTGACTGACCGGCCTGTTGAGGGTGTGATGGCGAGATCACATCTGCAACGTGTGCAGGCGGCGGAGGCTGTGGTAACTGAGTCCGAGGCATGTCAGGCAGTGGATGCGGAGGGCTGCTTTTGGGCGTATGTGGCAACCGGTGAGAACGTTTACCAGTGCTTGGTGTTCCAAGATTACTCTCGGCATCCACAAAGTGCTCCTGTTGCGTACTCGAGTAACGACTCTCCCGTGCGCCCGTTGACCTTGCAGTAATGTAGCTGGCACGACGGTCCGAACTAGATTCCTCCTCACCTGCGCCAAACCCATCCGCGAAACCTGGGGACGTGAGCGAGGTCGGTGTGACAGTAGGTAGAAAAGGACCAGGAAACGCGGGACGCAGATCAAGCGGTGGTATGACAGGGGGAGTTGAAGAAGAAACGCTTGATTGATGGGTCCTTATGGACGACAAACTAATGGTGCGATTCAAAGGCCGAGACAAAAAAGTGGAGAATACCGGAGATGGCCCTTGTTTTCGCGCGTTAACGAGTAATTTTACGCTGAAAGACCTCACTTACGAGGGGAATCCCCGCCCTCCTCGTCCTTCTTCTTAGCGAACGGCACGAGACCGCCATACGCGGGTCCTGGTGCTGTTGGTTCTGAACCACCTGCCAGAGAAAATATTGGGTTCATGATCATAGGGCTGACTGGTGTGGCTGCAGAAGTGGTAATAGGTGTCATCATCGTCTGAGTCATGCTAGTCCTCGCCCCCGAGCCATCGTGACTGGAGTTGGGCAATGACACTGGTCGTTTTTCGGGAGACATGTAATCTTGCTCTACGATGGGGGAAAGTTGTTGTCCGCAGAACTCTTGTACGGGGACACGAAGGGAGTGTGTGCTCTTGACGGGATATATTGGCTTGGACCTACTAGCATTAGAAGGGGGTGCGGTCGCGGGAGGGGGTGGAAAGAATAAGTTTGGGGATGACCGACCAGCGGCAGGGGCGGGCGTGGGATTTGACATTCCTGTTGGTGTTGATGAACCAGCAGGACTGGATTTGGGCCCACCGAGCCAAGAAACGTGGGATGGTGTTACTGGGGACTCTAGGCTGCTTTGAGAGGAAGACGCTGTATGGTTGTGCCAATATGGGTAGGGATGCGTGGGTACGCGGATGCCAGGCGGGAGCTCTCTGCTCACCGAACCTGATGGCGAAGGAGGGACAAGTGTTGAAGTGCTAGAGAGCGGCTGGGAACTATTCTGGTCATCTGAGGTGCAGACTTCCTTCTGCACGAGAACTTCCATGGAGGTGGAGGAGGACGTAGCAATGTCAGTTTGGTCTTCCGGATATTGTTGACGTTCTTTACCCTTGGCGGGAGTAGCCCTTGAGCCCAGAAATCGACGCATGGCTGTCCAAGGAACGAGGCCGCCGTAAACTAGTAGGGGTACCGGGTATGCTTGGTCCGTAAGTGACTATCGTGCGAGGTGTTCTGTTCAAGTAGAAAAGGCGGTGGTTAGCGTCGGCCAGGACGTACGCCGTTAAGTTAGCTAGCAGCGGATCCGAGTGCGATGAACATCATGGATAGAATCCAGCGCGCAGTATAAGTAGGGGGTGGTACGGAACAGCGTGTTCGTCCAAGAACCCGGTGGCACGCACTCACAGAACGGGGCAATACGAACCACGTCAGGGGGGCAGGCAAATGGACACGATCAACCACGAGAATGGAAGGGGTGGCTTATGCAGGGCGTCAAGAATGAAGGGCGTGTACTGGGAAATGAACACACAGGCCTCCTCGAGGACACGCCGTATCCACACTCCTCGGGTAACCAACGAGGGCCATTTCAGGAGCGTCTGGTCAGCGCGGACGGGATCGGCTGGACAAACAATCAGTTCGTAGGTTGGGCGACAGAACTGGATACAGTCTGATGGTCGTATGATCCGGCGATAGTAGCATTGGGACCTACTATTTTGCCAGCGAATTGCCCTCAGGACTCAGGATGCCTTCGGAGTGAGTGGAACACCTTCGTGACGTTATCGCCCATACTGTTCATGTCCAAGCTGCCTCACGAAGGACACCAGGCTCGTCGATAACGATAGATGGGCAGGGTGGCGTTGCCAGGTCATATCCTGGCCAGTAGTTATTACCTCGGGAAGGAATCTCGCAGATGATGATGGTAGGACCAGGCAGTCAACGCGCACTCGACAATGAATGGACATGTTAGCCTCGAGTACGAGATAAGAAACAGAAACCGCTTGCACTGCGGGGTGCATGAAGGCACGATCTAGCTTCACATTATTGTACAGAAATTATCGATTACGTTCTTTTCAACGCTGATGAACAACACATCATACATTCGACGAAATACAAGAGATACTCGAGTAGCGATGACAGGGTGATTAATTCAACTACGCAAGGTAAACGTGGGGTATCGCGAGTCATCAACAAGATCCTTATCCATGCAAGTGCACCTGTGCACCTCCTCCAGTATACCAGCCCAAGCATCCAAAGTTCATCGACATCCTTACATGCATGTTGTGTGCAGGCGTCCCGGCTGCACATCATAAAGGGTATACGAGGCTATCTCAATTACCTGAAATCAAGTCTCTTCCTCCGTAGATCCCAGTGCCTCCTCAGAGGGGGCTGGATTTGTGGGCAGAAGTTCGGCTCCCGCCTCAGTGTCAGCGATATCCGCAGGACGCGACTCTACGGTTCCTGGACACCCTGAGGTACCTTGAACTTCTTCCTCCGGGTCATGTCTTTCCTGCTTTTCAGAGGAGGAAGCAACCGAGTCGTCGTCAGCTTTCGTATCTTGTGTATCATCCGGAGTGACTTCGGTTGGTCGTACAGACTCCACGTTTGCGTTAACCTCCGAGACCTCTGCGCTGCGCTGTGGCCCTTCGGACTTCTCGGTAGATTCTAAGGTCACGGGTTGCGGAGAAGGTGACTCTGGAAGAGGGATGGCTTCGGGATGCGCAGGGGGTCCCTGGACTACTGTGTCCTCAAGATCAACTTGTTTAACACCCTTGGTGACAAACTTGACTTCCTCCCCCTCTGCCCGCCCTTCATCGCCGTCCTTGGTCGACGCTTCGACACCATCGAGTTGCATAGCCTCTGTCTTGGGCTTTTTACCGCTCACTGAACCAAATTCTTCTTCGTCATGATCTATAATACTGAAGCGGCGTTTCCGACTAACAGTGGGTGCATTAGATGTAGCTGTCCGTGGTTGGATGTCAGTGGCCAGGACGCGGCTCCTATGAGGTTGCGATACATACCATCCTCTCGCCACGGTCGGTCAGGACGAGGAAGAAATGATGTTGATACGCGTCGCAAGAATTTGAACATGGTTCGAGTTCAAGACTGAGATGGTACGGCGATCGACGACGCGTCCACAACCAAAAACGCGTCGACGCGCGACTCGCTTAATCGTGTTGCATTTGGGATATTTATTTGACACTGTTTGGTCATATGGGCTCAGATGTATTTTCTTCACATAAAAAAAACCGTTGTCAGCGTGCAAGAAACATCCCTGCAAAGTTCTGTGTCGGGTGGACGTGGGGGAGAGCCAGCCTTTGGAACGTATTCGCTCTCCTCGTTGATTCGAGTCAATTTGAGTCTCTTGCAAGAGATTACGTAATACCTGCAGATGGCCTGGAGACAAGATAAAGCCTGGGCACCACTCAAGATAATACCCACCTCATATCGAAGAAACACCGGATCGCAGGGTCGTTGACCTCATCCAATAATTATACCGATCTAGCAACTACGGACTTCGACATTCAGAACAAACCATGACGTTGGACGTGTTGAGCTTCATAGACAACAAAGGCGGGAATGCAGAAGAGGTTAGGGAGTCGCAACGGAAACGAGGAGAACCAGTAGAGATCGTCGATCAGGTCGTTGAGATGTATGCAGAATGGGTGAAGAGTGCGTTGTCCCTCTGGCCTCCTGTTTTCGTGTTTGATTTGCCCTGACGCGCCATCCATGGTTTGTGCCCAAATGATTTACGGCTCGGCCCGTGTCGTCCAGTGGATTTCGACGTGAATGGCCTCAGCAAGCAAGTAAACGCTGTACAGAAACAGATCGCGGCTAGAAAGAAGGTCAGTCCGTCTCGATGACCTACATCCCGACGTGACTTATGTTAATGCGTCCAGGCCAAAGAACCCGCGGACGATCTCGTCGCCCAAAAGAAAGCTCTTGATGTACAGGTAGACGAAAAACGTAAAGAAACACGCGATTATGAAATCAAGATGCGGCAAAAGGCAAGCATGGTCGGAAATCTGGTCGCCAAAGACGTTCCAGTCAGCTTGACGGAGGTAGGTGCTCGCGTAAATACCACTTCCACTCCACGATGTCGAAGGTGCATGCCTCTAGGACGATAACGTCACTCTTAGGCTGTGGCACCCTGATGGACCTAACGGTCAAGTAGAGAAAAAAGCCAACATCATGCCCCACCACGAGGTTCTACTGCGGTTGGACGCGATGGACCTTGAACGAGGCAAGCCTTTCTCCCCTAACCTATACCATCGACATCTCATCATGTGCAGGTGCAAGGGTTGCCGGTCACAGAGGATACTTCCTTACCAACGATGGCGTCGATCTTAATCAAGCCCTCATCGCTCATGCACTCGATTTCCTCAGGAAACGAGGTTACAAGAAGATCCAGCCACCGTTCATGGTTAACAAAGACGTCATGGCCAAAACTGCACAACTCAGCCAATTCGACGAGGAGCTTTACAAGGTACGCTGCAGTGGTTATCCTTCAGGCCCCGCGGGTACTCATAGACGTGGCAAGGTCATCGCAAGTGAAGACGAGAAGTACCTGATTGCTACCTCGGAACAGCCGATCTCGGCGTTCCATTCTGATGAGTGGTTCGAGGATCCCAAGTCGCAGCTTCCTATTCACTACGCAGGCTATTCCACATGTTTCCGGAAGGAGGCTGGCTCTGCCGGACGGGACATGTGGGGAATATTCCGAGTGCATCAATTTGAAAAGGTCGAGCAGTTCGTAATCACCGCCCCAGAAGACAGTTGGACCGCATTTAACACCATGCTCGACAATAGCGAGGCATTCTACCAGAGCCTTGGATTACCTTACAGAGTCGTGGCAATTGTCAGTGGTGCACTAAACTTGGCAGCGTCTAAGAAGTGCGACCTGGAAGCGTGGTTCCCCTTCCAGGGAGATTATAAAGAGCTCGTGTCGTGTTCGAATTGTACTGATTACCGTGGGGCTCCTTCCATTTTCCATGTCGACGTGTGTTGATTCAGCTATACATTTGATCTCAGAGAGCCGACGACTTGAAATACGCTGCGGCCTCAAGTCGAAGGATCAGCAGCGCAAGGTTTATGTACACATGTTGAACGGTACCATGTGTGCGACGGAGCGGGCACTGTGCTGTCTCGTCGAAAACTACCAGACTCCCGAGGTAAGATTCCCGACTCCAGCGCTCCCCTGATATGCTCAATCGCGGTTCTCAGGGGCTCGTCATCCCTGATGTGCTTCGACCATACATGCAAGGACGTGATTTCTTGCCTTGGAAGAAAGAGTTACCCAAGAATCTCCAGAGGAAACAGGCATAGAACTCCTTTGACTCTGTAATGTATTAACTGGTATACTCAGCGCCATGTTGTGCCTCAATAGACCCATTTTCTCCACACGCATTTATTGGCACGTCTATCGTCAGACCTCGACGGCAACCTGCAGGGTGAGTTGTCTGTGGGATGTTTCGTGGGGGGGCTCCTTTCGGCCCCCTTGGCAGAAGAGGTACAGCACGTAGACAACGCGGATACGATGTTCAACTCAGATATGTAAACTCTGCGGGCCTAATTCCCATTGAAGTCCGTACTATCTTATATCACCTTTTGCGGATACACACCCTGTCTCTAGCTCCACCAATATCTTTCGCGGGAAGGATTGGCCGTTCGTAGAATATCCATTGCACAAAATAATGTAGATCTTGCAAGCGTACAAATACACAAGTGCGTTTTGATAGACAACATGGTACAATAAGGAGGAACACAAGATGCAAAAATTACACAAAACGTCACAAATGGATATGCTGGCGGGCGTGACTTGAGAGAGAAAGAGGTATGGGGAATGTTGTTCACACTCCATCATTCGTTAAGCTCAAAGTATGACCGAAACATGGACTCAGTGCAGAGTGGCGTCTCCGATATAACACCATGAACGTGCATGAAGAGGCGAGGGAACCGACGTGTGAAATAAGTCAGGAAACCTTCAGGCATGGGTCCCAGATGGCGCTTTACGTTCTCAGGCAAATCTTGATAGTGGTGCTTCTGCAGCGCGGGAGAACCAAGGTTAGCAATCACGGCAAACTAAGCGTTGATAGAAAATTCGAATGGATGTGTGAAATGAATGAAGGCAACCGACCTTATTGCGCAACGCACGAAGCAAGTCCTGCAGAGATTTCCCATCGTATTTTCTGAACTTACCAAGGTTTTCGATGAAAACTTTGTCCAGCCTGGAGTGCCAGTCCTGCCCAACGATGTCAGATGCATTCGCCTCGAGCTTGACGAGGTTCTGGTCACGTGGATCACGACACATGATCTCGAAGCGGTCAGAGGCATCTTGAAGGAAGTGGAGCCGCCTCCCTGAATCCCAAAAGAATGGATGAAGGAGACATGTGGTGGTATTCGGTCTGCATGACGGTTTCAATTCAGATTTTTGCAGGGATAATTGAATAAGAGAAGATCATGCACCTGTTACAAGCTTCTGGATCCAACATCTTGGTAATTAAATCAACAGCCTCCGTGCCCTCTTCTCCAAAATGGTCTAGCCCATCAAGGCTTTTTACATTTTTAATGATATTCACCTCCCGCTCAAAGCGATCGCCAAATGGGTGAGAGCCGTTGGCGAGGACGTAGTAGAAGAGACATCCGAGCGAAAATATATCCACGGACTTGGTAAGTTTTGTCTTACCCGAACTCGAGCCGCCGATCGTAGTGTTGACACTGCCTCGAGAAGATTGCGACGCGTCGTCGCCAACGGAGTCATCGAGTTTCACCTCCCCCCTGAGAATTTCTGGGGCACGCCATCCCACTGTCCCAGCAGCTTGTGCCCCTTGTGCAGTCGGTAGGAAACTAGTCTGATCCACGTCCAGCTTCTTGCATAGCCCAAAGTCCGATATCAACATGCGCCGCCCCCCGTCTTTGCTTGTAGCGCCTTGTTTCGGCCCAGAAATCAGAATATTCTGAGGTTTAATGTCACGATGGACAATCTTCAGTGAATGGAGATGGCGCAAGCCAGAGGCAATCTGTCGCAAAGCACGCTTTGGGTCAAAGTGAACTACGATGTCGCGGTGCTGATCTGGGTTCTCAATGACATCCGCAAGCGTTGCAGGACACAACTCGAGGGCAATGTACAGAAAGTTTGCGTGCGCTTCCTGGTAGTAGTAGCGTATGACGTTGGGGTGATCGTCCGATTCCTGGAGGATGCTGACCTCGCGAGAAGCCAAGGTAACAAAGTCTTGGAGGAGGCGCTTTACAGCGACAGGACGTCCCTGCAGTGAACCACGAAACACCACTGTACCATGCGATCCGAAACCTGGAGAGTGTTGGCCCAGACTTATACAGAGCCGAAACGAACTTACCGAGGACAGTGTCGGACACGACAAGTGAAGGCGTGACTGGGTTTGGAGTTGACGGGACAACCAGAGTAGTTTGTTCTGCATAGTTGTCCGCCTTATTCTCTTCTACGGCGCTCCCAAATCCTTCATCCCTTTCGAGCGCCCCCCCATCATCGGTAAGACCATTGGCGGGTGGCTGGGTACCCTTGCCCTTCTTTCCTCTGCGACGTCTGGGTGCCTTCCTCTTTCTGGGCGCGGCCTCTGCGTCCCCTTCCTTCTCACTCTCCTCCCCTGTCTCGGCCGCTTGACCTGCGGTGCTGTCGGGAATGTCCTGAACTTCCGGAGGCTCCGCAAAATGCACGCTTTGCCGACGCTGCGTAGTGACGGCTGCGGGCAGTGCAGACATATCGGTGACACTGAGTGAGATTTCAGGTGTAGCAATGGACTCCGCAACCCCGTTGGGTATAGCTGGTGTTTGGGATACGAATGGAGGAGAATCGGCTGGAGGGAAGTATGAAACAGGCCCATCAGTATCAGTGGTCCCTTTCGGTGGAAGTGCCGGAGTAAACCCAGCGAAGCGGTTGCCTGGTAGCTTCTCCTTGAGGAGCCATGCAACGCCTAGTATCATAGCAAGTAGCATCGAGCCGACCGCTGAAAGCTTGAAACCCTCCCGTATACCCTCTGTACCTTGGGTCGAGTTTGAATTCGGGTTAAGAGAAGCAATTTCATCGACACTGCTGACGTGGGCTTCCTCGGATCCAATGACGCTATTCCTTCCGGCATCTATTCCAGGTAAAAGCTCGACAGAGGGAGCACCAGTAAGTTGGCGACTGCTTAGGCCAGAGAGATCGAGTCGCCGTTTTCCGGTTAAACACCTGGCATCAAAAGGTGATTCCTGACATAATTTGAGCAATTTGCGGCGCTTAGTCACTGAATCAATGTTGTCTGGGAGATCTCCCTCAGACTCAGAGAACGGGCCAGACTCGAGGAGAGGCCAGTTGGGGCTGTACTCGGTGTCTCCAAATCCTATAAGAGGATAATGATCGTTGCTCATCATAAAGAGCGAGCCAGTCCCCGGGACAAGTCCTACATATGCCGTGTCCGGATTATAGAAACTTTCGAGTTGCGCCGTAGGGACGTCACCAAATAGCAAAACGTCCGTAATTGGCGGACGGGGTTGCATGAGGACGAAGGCGTCTTGGCGTTGAGAGTTTGTGAAGACGTCAAAGATTGCCACACTGCAAGTGAGAATCAGCTGAACATGGTTGTTGACAAACAGAAAAGTGTCTTACACGGGGCTGTCGAGGGACAGAACCCACAATATTTGAGGGTGCCGCAGATGGTATGGGTCGTTGGGGTCAGTTTTGGTGGCCTTGAAAGAGAAAACATTTCCATTGGGTAGGGAATGGATATAGGTATTGTCAGAGGTGCGTCGGTATTTGGATTGCATATCATTATCTTGGTTGTTAGGGCCATAGGCAGAAAATGACAGATTCTGAACAGGAGGCTTTCGGCCAGATGGAGAGGTTGGTCGCGTATATATAGAAACATGGTAATCTTCTGGACAGTTGGTATCTACTCTTGACGGAAGTGCGCGTGCGACTCACCTGTGCGGCCAACGAAGACTTGAGCAGATCTGGATGGCTCATTGTGAGAGACATAATCCTCCAGCTCATCCAAGTCAATGTCGTCTTTGGAGGTTAGATCCTCGAAGGGGTTCCAGGGGCACTCTGCAGTGATGGCTTTGACTCGACCCGTCTCCAGCTCTATAGACAACAACGAGGTTTCCTTCTTTCCAACAAAGGCTCTCTCATCATCTTCCCTCGCAAACTTGAGAGGAGATCGTTCAACCAACTGGGCCATGGAAAATGAAAGACGTTGGAGCGGGCTTGTTGGCGTTGCCATGACATATACGTCTCCTGACTGTGGTTCGATCACGTAGAGTTCTTGGTAAGCGCTGTCGTCGTCCGTAAGATCTGGGTCAACTTCGACGTGCTTCGTACGAACAAGTGGCGCCAGGTTCGAAGGAATGTCTCCACCGGCAGCAGACATGGACCAGAGCTTATGGCCAGAGGTGCGGTTGACTGCATGAAACCTGCCATCGACGGAGGCGAGCAAGATGATATCCAAGAGTCGGATGTCTTCGTCTTCTTTCCCGAGGGTAGGTTTTGAGGTCGACTCGGGTATGTGAGCGCTGCGGGTAGAACTAGAGCGCCCCGCAGTCGCGAGGGCGTCGGTGATGGAAGAATCAGCGACAGCGCCGGCTCGTATGAAACATAGTGAAGTTAAAAGAAAGGTCAGAATGCAAATGCACGACATAAGGCCCATGGGCAGCGATGCTCCATTGACCTCCTCGTCGAAAAAGTGTCCTTAGAAATGGCACAGCAACGGATTTGGCATCACGCTAGGAACGCGGCCTCGGGAAAAGCCGAGGCCGTCGCAAGGAGGGGTCGCTGACGCGGGGGGTCGCTTTCCATCATCACGTCCGTTGCTGGCTAGTATTAGACTTTCAGTCCGCCATGCCTGATATTCCGGTTGGCTCGCAGATATTCGATCTCGCATTTCATCCCACAAATACCACCGTCTATACCGGTCTCCTGGATGGTCAAATCAAAGCATTCCGGTATGACGAACAGGGACAATATCAACAGTCCTTCTCTTTAAGGCCGTCCAAACGCTCTTGTCGCAGCCTCGCTGTCAACGAAGATGGCTCGCGTCTACATGGAGCCGGGAAGGCAAAGTCTGTTTTGTGCGCATTCTCCCACACTCCCCGTCTTCTATGAAATAGAATTGTCTAGTACCATCGACACAGCTACTGGTGATATTTTTGATACGAGGAAAGACGCGCATGAGTGGGTGTAGCGTTCGCAACATGTGTCGCTTCGTTTGACATTTTTAGTGGCTGAACAGCTCGCCCATAAACCGGACGAAACAGTTACTCCCTAATATGTTCTGCACCGGTGACGACGACGGTGTTATCAAGGTCAGTTACCCGTCATATCACCGAAACACAAAAACAGGCGCCAAGAGTGTTCATAGCTTTGGGACCCAAGACAATTGCAAGAGATACGACGATATATTCACCATTTTGATTTCATATCGGATTTTCTGTGGCTAGGAAACAAGAAACAGCTCATATCTACGAGGTAATGTAAAGTGCGACACGCGCCAGGAGTATAACCTGGTTGACACCACCCTTGTCATCGGCCTGTGAAAATAGTGGGGACGGAACATTATCGGTAATTGATGTACGCGGAAGGAAAACAGAGCCACTTGCCCAATCTGAAGACCAGGAAGATGAGCTGCTGTCTGCCGTCACCATAAGGAAGTGCGTTCCTGCTGGTTCCCATCCTCAGGCAATATCTCAGACTTATTTTTAGTGGGTCCAAAGTAGTGGTCGGAACCCAGCTGGGTATACTATCGATTTTCAACGCTACCCATGGCTGGGGTGACTGCGTGGACCGAGTTCCCGGGTGAGTTTGATTTCTCAGTATGCCAGAGAATGGGCATCCAGAACTTTGGTGGTACAGTCATCCGCAGTCTATCGACGCGCTTTGCGGACTACCATCTTCTTACCCGTCTTCCCACTCCACCATCCTTACCGGTTCCTCCGATGGTTTGATGCGAATAGTGCAGCTATTTCCCACAAAACTCTTAGGTATTGTCGCAGATCATGGTTCATTTCCCATTGAACGTATCGCGATTGACCAAAATGGAGAAGGCCGATGGATAGGGAGTGCGGGGCACGAGGATGTTCTGAAAATGACGGATCTCAGAGAAGTACTTGAGGATGAGGATAGTAACCGAGATGTTTCACCCGACGAGCGCGAGAGTGACGAAGGAGAAGGGGAGTCAATTGATAGGCTAAATTTGCCTGTGGCCGCCACGGAGGGTGAAGCGTCATCAGACGTAGCAGGGCGAGGGAACGAATCCAGTGGACCGGAAGAACTGAAAGAGAAGAAGAGGAAGCGCAAGGGGCAGAAAGATACACTCGCGGCAAAGAAGAAAAAGGGGCGAAATGAAATAGACGCTGATCCGTCCTTTTTTGCTGGGCTGTAGCCTCCCTGCGAGTCGGCTTTTCATAGGCAGGGAAAGTGCCCATCGTTCGTATCTTATCCGACCTTCACTCTGTATCGGATTTAGGAGGATGGATCATTTTTATGCAGGGGCAAACAAGAGTGAGATTCAGCCCGGCATTTTCCACGGACAGTTGTCTCTGGTTGGGTGCGCACATTGCATACCTAAGTAGCACATGAAGTTTCCAGCGTTAGTAGTGGTGTCGATTCGTGAGAGTGGCTCGTGGATAACCAGTCTACGTACTCATTAGAAAATGATTGAGAACGTGGATAAGTAATGAACTTGGGTCCCCTGAGTCGGAACACGTGGGCTGAGGAGGTGCGGATCATGTCACCTTCCGCCACCGCTCGGGTCTTGAGCAAAGCTCGTGCCAAGGGTTGGGCGATTCATTCTCTCCCCCACACGGCAACTCCATCGGAGGCAAATTACTATCTCAACGTTTGCAACTACGACAGTACTGCCTGTCTTCATGTTGTCACGCAACGCAGTCGCGTCAGTCCAACATGTGCGCTGCGTCCGTGGCCTCTCTGGCAGAGCCTCCAACATTCTAAGTGCTCTGGATATACCCAACTCACATGAGATACCTGGTGTGTATGACGGCGGGTGGAAGGGAAGTGGCGAGACTCTTGAGAGCGTATGTCCAACTACAGGCGAAGTGCTGGCTCGTGTCCGATCAGTATGTCGCCATCCCCCTAGCTACCGGCTGCAGACCATACCTAACCGTCTTTCAGGCCACAACAAGCGAACTCCGTGAGACACTGGAAAAATCCAAAGATGCCCACCTCTTTCTCAGGAAAATGCCTGCCCCCGCGCGGGGTGAGATCCTGAGGCAGATTAGGGAGGCCCTTGCAGCAAAGGTCAGACTGGGCACATGATGATCGTCTCGGTCCAGGCTTCACTTCCACTTTGATAGCGTGATCCTCTCGGTGCTCTGGTCTCCCTGGAAATGGGAAAGATCAAAACGGAGGGCGTCGGCGAGGTCCAGGAATTCGTAGACATCGTATGTTTGAATTTCACTGATCCTTTCGGCCTTCCTAATGGAGTTCATGTCCGGTAGTGTGACTATGCTGTCGGCTTATCGCGCATGATGAATGGCAGGGTTGTGGCCTCGGAACGGTCTGGCCACACTATATTAGAAGGTACGTCGCCATGGAATAAATTTTCTGTATTGTGCGTCGACCTATTTGAGAAGTGCCCAACCCCCTTGGAGTCGTTGGCATATTAACGGCATTTAACTTTCCCGTCGCAGTGTATGGGTGGTACGTATGTACATAGACTGCGTCGAGAGCCCAGAACTCATTGGCTGGAAGGAACTTTTCTCTTTCTTTCGCAGCTGGAAATGCAAATGTTTGGAAGCCTTCTCCTAGCACTCCCCTTTGTTCCATTGCTGTAACAAAGATCATCGCCCAAGTTCTAGAGAAAAACGGAATTCCCGGCGCCGTGTCTGCCCTAGTGTCTGGGGGTAAGAATGTCGGCGAGACTCTCGTGGGGAATCCAGACATCCCGCTGGGTACGCTATCGTCGTTGCGTTTATTTTGTGTGCTCTCATACGTGGCAGTTTCATTTACGGGCAGTGAAGCTGTGGGCCGCGTTGTCGGCAAGGCTGTACAGTCTCGATTTGGGAAGACAATACTAGAACTGGGTGGAAACAATGGTACGACTTTGTCCGATAAGTTGTGCACCCTCGTGCGATACCGCTGGAAAATTCAATCTAGTCATTTCACAGCGTCAATCGTGATGCCCGATGCAGACTTGTCGATGGCTGTACCAGCAGTCTTTTTCGGCGCTGTGGGTACTGCCGGCCAGCGTTGTACATCCACAAGACGACTCTACCTACATAGAAACATTACTCCACAGTTTTTGGACGCACTCCAGAAGCTCTACGTTTCGTTGAGAGTTGGCGACCCATTGGTCCAGGGCACCTTACTGGGCCCTCTGCATACTCGCGCAGCGGTCGGGGTTTATGTTGAGGCCGTCCACCGACTTCGGGAACAAGGCGCCCGTATTTTGACAGGTGGTCAAAAATACGACCAAGTCGAGCTTGGCCAGGGAAATTTTGTCCAGCCGACTATCGCAATACCTAAACACGTAGATCCAGCGGATGCTATTTGGAGCGCAGAAACTTTTGCACCTATTTTGAATGTGGCTATTTTTGACGAGCTAGAACAGGCGATTTCATGGAACAACGGCGTTCCACAAGGCCTGTCGAGTAGCCTCTGGACGCAAGACATGCGCAGCGTTGGAAAGTGGATAGGTCCCGAGGGCTCTGACACAGGGATAGTTAATGTTTGTTTTTCCTTTTTTTTTTTGGTGTCCAAGTAAGTTTGCGCTGATTTCACCCTAATCCAGGTCAATGTTGGTACAAGCGGTGCTGAGATTGGAGCTGCGTTCGGTGGAAATAAGGTTTGTCCCAGGGGTTCTAAACGAGGTTGCTGCTGGTCTCATTTTTTTTTTTGGCGAATCGTTGCAGAGCACTGGGTGGTAAAATGAAAACCGTTTATCAGACGAGAGCTTTTCCCTGACAATTTCACTTTTATAGGGGCCGGGAATCTGGTGGCGATGCGTGGAAACAATATGTCCGATGGAGCACCTGTACCATCAACTTCTCCGACGCAGCACCTCTGGCACAGGGTGTTGACTTCTCGGCATGACGAGAGGGATAGCCTACCTATTTAATCATCGGCAACCAAATGTAGCCAGAATCCCGTTCACATCCAGATATAATTCAATGAATGATTTACGGCTAATGGCCATGATATGGAGTAACCCTGAGTGGCCCCACCGGCGGTTCTGAGAAACATGGCCATTTAATGGTTGCAAGATTAGTCATGATAATTGGATGTCCAGGGAAAGAAGGAAGAAAAAGAAAAGAAAAGAGAAACAGCAAGTCCCATCAGACAAGCAAACGTATCAGGAATCGATCATCACTCTGATGATCTATAGTCGTGGGAGTACCTCCGGACTTTGCATGGCTATGTAACCTGTAGTTCCCTCAAGTGTCCCAGGTACCCATCAGGGTTGCCAGCGAACCTGGCATGGGTAACTCTTTCGGTTGACATGTCACTCAGGCAAGCCAGACAGCAGGCCGGCTCCTGATTGGGATGTCCCAAGGCAGTGACCTCGATCGCTAAGTACACAGTCAACAAATACCATCATGTTGCACGGGCAAGGCCAATTATAAGAGCGTTGCGGTGATTATCTTTACAAGAGATTTAACTCCATCCCTCCCCGAACGTCGTCAGCACATTTCTTGGATCGGTTCAGTTGTAAAGTTGTCGCAGAGGCTGTCCGCAGACTACGCATATCATGCAGACTCCCGACGACCTCCCCTGGCCAGAGCTGGGCAACGTCTCCCGCGGCGCAACACGCGGCAACCAGGGGCAAAAAGGTGCTCTGGGCCCTCCAGATCAAGAAGGGCGCTGCGTACTACAACTACGAGTGCAGCCCGGCGTACTTTGTGTTAAGCTGAATCGACGATCGAGCGAGTGGTATCGCACTCTCGATGGGGAGGTCAACAGAGCACTCAAGCTCACAAAGACGTACTGGAGGAAAGCGCGTCGACGCCAGGACTAGTCAGTGGTGCATTACCTCTCTCTGGACGTACTTCCGCAGTGACACGGTATCCGCACAGTGACGCTCGGGCAGACCAGGATCACATGGAGCTACACGAGTGGCTGCAACAGCTCAAGGACAAGACCATGTCCCACCTTGAAATCCTCATGCAGAAAGGCGACATTCCAGGGCCTCCGTACATCATGCCAGACGACGTGGAACTCAGCTTTCTGCGAAAATTCATTGAGCGACATAACGCGGGCATCCCCCATAACCCACGACTACGACACCTTGGACCTAACGCCCCACAGCCCGCGCACATGGAAGAGTCTATGGAAATGTCCACCCCCGAATTGTCTGACCAAGGATACCCGGCGTCAACCTTCGTCGATCAGATGGCACGAATGCAGTCAGGTACGTGGGATCCGTTGTCTACCTATCTGGAAATGGTTCACCTCCTCTCGTAGACAGCGGACCAAGCGTCAGTTCTACTTTCATTCATTCACCCGGAACGTCCACCCGCCAACAATTCACTCGGACCTCAACATCACCTTCCACTGCAACCTACGAACAGCTCGTGCAGGACGCCCAATCATCCGGTAGCGCAATCATTCCTCCAACCCTGCAGTTCAGTCCAGAGCTTATCATGACTATAGACCAATTTCTTCAGGATGCACGGGCTACGCTTTCTCGAGCTCAAGTACAGACACAGGAAGCTTTTCAGCGGTATACCGCATGCCTAGAAACCGAAGCTCGTGCAAGGAGGGATGTGGCCGTCGCCGAACAGCATCGCGACGAACTAAGTGAGTTTATCGCGGAACACTAGACAGGCAGACTTCAAATCTCGGCTCATTTAGTGTCTGCCATACTTTCACGAGCACAAACGTCCATAGGTGCGTAAGGATGTTCTTTCTGAGGGGTTGCATTGGACTTGATTTCGTAGAATACGCCCGACATTCGTCTCTAGGACATGAAGAAGTCGGAACCTCGCAGCATAATCAGACAGAGGTAAACGTCTTGTAGACCATGTCCTCTGAGCAACTGACATCTCTGTGTTACAGTATGCATCACATCACATGGCAGAGCGCAGAACCTCAGCCGACGTGATGCCGCCTCACAACAGCCCCAGATCCATAGATTGGAGACAGGCGGAAGTGCCTAACACATACCCGGGAGGACTCGAGGCTATCCCGCAGTCCGAGGTGCGGTAATGTATCTATCAATGCTTCTCGAAGTACTGAACTTACGGATAGATTCGGACATCAAGCGATCAATCCTTCAAGCCAGAACGCAAGCACTCGCGGAGCTGGGAGCAGGCTGGGCACGTTGACATGGTGTCGGGAATGCAACAAAGTAAGTTTCCGCGTATGGATGGCAGCGTTCGCGATACGCACTACGTGCTAGTGTTGCCAGATATGTCGGGCATACCGCCACGAAAGCGATCACATCATATAGCAGGCCCATCTATTCACAGTGGCGCTGTGATGTCTCAAACTGCCATGTCACTGCCTCTATGACTACAGGGTTACACGGGCCACCGGCAAATATAAGCTGTTCCGGAACAACCCGAATTATGCGTCCTTTCACGCACCGTATCTTGGACGTTTGTGCCCGCCGCTCTCTCCTGCGACCGCACACTCACTCTGGGACGCTTCCACACTGCATGATGTTAGGTCCTAGAATTTTTAGCTTCAGCTCTGATCACGGACTCGTAATGTTTGTGATATTATTATAACGCTGTATTTGTCCTGCTGTATCCGCTGCAATCATTCGGAAACTCTACACATCTGACGCCCCCTGCGAAAATCCCTAGATGCACCTTTCCCAACCTTCTTCCCAGGCAGACAGATGGGTATTGGTCGGCGAGTCGTGAGTACTTGAATCTTGCATGGGGGTCACGTTGATTCAGAGTTTGCACGTGGTTATGTCGGGGCAATGTGAAAAGACCAACGGCAGAGGTTTCAGTTCGGTGTACAGCCTCAGACGCTATAGTATGTACTACCTTTTACGTAATAAACGAGTGGACCACCAGGTATGTTATCACAAATGGCTTTTGTCCTGTAAGACTGACCACTTTACATGTGCGTGACGCAACCCAGAAGGTGGGCCCCGGAGCATTTTGGGTCCACGTTCATGGGTGGTCCACCTTTTTCATGCGGTGAATTACATTCTTGATGTTGAACTTTGATGTGACTTCATTGGTGGGTATAGGACCTCTTTTGTAGTATCACCCTGCCACCGCTTTGATCGTACGGAGGACCTGTGGCTCTATGACTTACCCTTGTTCCTGCCGTCAATGTTCACGCTTTGACAATAAAGGAAGTGTGAGCATGGTCAACTGCATAATCGCGTGCCGCACACGTGCATGTTCCAACCTGGGCTTTAAAAGCCCTTTATCGTGCGCCATGGAAAGCACGTACCACATCCCATCCTCGATCTTCTGTCAAATTATCGTTCATCGTATCCTTTTCGTTTGCTTTTCGTCGACGGTATCATCCCCTCGCCCAGCAATCATTCTTTAGCAGTCCAAATGGAGATTCCATTGCGTCATCGCAAATTCCGCAGTAAGTGGCACTGTTACCTACCACGCGCGCACCATCCTCTGATGCAAATCACAGCTAAGCTGTGCCGGAACTTCGTAACTGGGAAGTGTGATTACGGTGAAAAATGCACCTTCATCCACCCCACTTTGGTATTCTCCCCTCATCAACCAGAGAGCTTTTTTGCTGTACCATCTTTCCCCAACTGGAATGCTTCGCCTCCACTGCCGGAGCTGATGTATCCGACACAGGGCTCACCCTTAGGAGGGCCCTTGCAGCCGTTTGCAGCACATCCTCAAGAACTTTCCCCAATTGGCGATGAGCCGTGGGCGACCCCCCTTCTCCTATCTACGCCAGGTAGCGTTAACACGGGCTATACGGAAAGTCCCCTATCGTGGCAGTCAGGGAGGAAGAAATATCCCTGCAGGCATTTCACCCGGACGAGTGGTTGGTGTCCAGTCGGAAACCGTTGCAAGTTGTAAGTGCCCGTTCTCGTGGACTATGACAGGCTCTTCTAAATTCACGCGACCAGCATCCATGATTATTCTGCAGTAAAGTCTGGGAAAGATGGAGGCAGTGTTATACCCCACAATGCGGATGCCTATAACGAAGATGGCCGAACCATCAGTGGCGGGGTTCGCATGGCTATATCGTCTGCTTTAAATCGCTCCAACCAAACGAACCACAGCAATCAAAGGCCTTGGTACACCTATACGGGAACCGTAGAGCCATGTCAGTGGACTTACGTTGACAGCCCAGACCGGTTGCCACTGACACGGTTTCACACAGATAGCGAATGGACAATCCCATCAAGCTTTTACTGGCCGGTCCCGTGTCATGTACCGCATTCTGTCCCCCTGAACACTATTCACCCGCAGCTAGCGCCAACAACGGGGACCGGACGAGGCGGTTATGCACAATATCTATCAGCCGCTGATGCTTACCATCTTCCTGCCGGAACATATGAAATAGATGGAACGACCTATTTCCCCATTGTCAACACTCAGCCCTTCTGTTACGACCAGGCAATGCCAGCTCCGGGCTACTATCAAGATTGCTATCAACCAAGGCGCGTCTTTCCAGGTTTCAAAAGTGGAGAAGCTCCCTCGGAATATGGATCGTCTGAAGAAAATTATTGTGGTCCCCTCAACCAGACCGGATCAGAGTCTCCGCCAACCCAAGAACCGCGAGTGGACAAGGAGTCACACATGGATGAATCCGAGTTTCCTTTTCGGCCTCCAAAACATCAACAAGTTGGACATGTCCGCCGGATTACTGTCGTTGTCAAGAAGGCGGACGGTCCGACTTGGAGCGGTTGAAATTTGCACTGAGCACCTGCGCCACTACCTCGATGGTGCCCGGAATAGGTGCAGGGTCGTTGAAGTTCTATCTGCTTGTATACCCGCAAGTCTCCGTAGACTAGTAGCGGTTTGCACGCGACATGCCGCATATAAAAAATTCACCGCCAAATCGTATGCCACGCATGATCAATTAAACCCTCTGCAAATTCGTCACAGCCACGTACTTATCTGGGATCCGAGCTCACCGCCTGTGCAGTCCACTGATCAGAGGATTGATGGTGATGCATAGCTTCCTGAGCATTTGCTGTGTGCCAATATCGTTGGCATCCCAACGACATCTTCGACAATAGGTCGTGTACATTCGTGGAATTGATGACGAGGAACGACATGCGTGCCCATTGCTATTAGCCCCAGTTCTGATTAAGTTAAATATTCGGGAACAGTATGACGGAAAGAATTGAGACACGTACAACCTTCGGCGGAGCAGGCAATCAGGTTCTCAATGCGCACCGGCCCATGAAGTACTAACGGGCGGGCGTACCTGAGCCTCGTGCCTACGGTTTCCCCGAAACGCCGAGCAGGCAACTTACAGTGCGTCACTCCAGCCGTTCCATGACTAGCCACCACTGCCATTGGTTCTGGGTCATTGTTACATAACTCTGCTCAGTACTTCACCGCCAACGACCATATGGGACTTCAAACCGCCCAGCACGCTGTCTGCGGATGTGTGAAATGTTTATGATCATGCTGGTGAGCTCTGACCGTGGGCCGAGGACTGAGGCCGCAGGGCAACAGCCTGAGGGACCCATATGCGACAATTGAGCACCTTCCACAGAAAGAAACATTCCAATTGCAGTCTATCGCTACCATTCCGAACACTCGCAAGTTCTTTCTTTCCGTTTTGGAGGGGGTTAGTCAGTTATTCACGCACCCCAGCACGGACGCATAGTATTTCTGGATACGGCACCGGCAGATGGTAACAGCAGAACATTGCGCCCAACCTCTAGCTCGAGAGAAAGATCACTTTGGGGAGACGTCCAAGTCCCAGTGTATAAGTTCAACTTTCCGCCAGATAAATGTCGCGCCTGATTCCGCCGCGATCACCCCCACGGTGACTACCTACGTTACGTACCGTTTTACGACACCCAGCATCTTGACTTGGCGTGACGACTCGAAGCCCTCGAGAGGGGCACCAGTGTGACTTATGCCCACTTCGACATCGGTGGTTACAGGTGAGAACAGTAGTTACACCTGATACGTCATAGTTTCTGGGGTCATAACTTGGAATTACTTCATGCATTTCCTCATTCCAAGCTAGAGCATAGTAGTTTAATTTTGACAATGGCGTGGTTCTGCGATTCAAACGAGATTACAGGCTGTCAACCAATTATAAGCACCCTCGACAGGCTGAGAAAGCGAGGGGGGGTACATGATCGGTTCCGTTGGAACGCAGTCTCTCTGACACGTCCTTGCATCACTTGACTGTTGATGTCCACATTTCCCCATGTTGAAAGTAGAGGACTTTGGAGTAGATAGCTAGACTTTTTGCGACGTCACCATTTCCTTATGCTTCGGAGAATAGGATCGTGGCTTCTTGTCCTAGCTCCGCCCCATTAGAAGTGTCTGTTGTTTAGATCAAAAGTGGACTGTCGAATGGGGTGAAGTAATACGTAAGTGGTGGAGTAAGTGAATACGAACTCAGCTCCACTCAGGTGTTGAATATCATTGCACTTCACAACAGGATACCAGTGGAATGCTGGATAATAGGTGGTATTACATGCACAGAGTGCTTAAAGACAAGGTGTGCTGGTGAGTGGAATAATGACAAGCGATGACTGTAGTATCGGTACAAGAATTGTCAATGACCCGGTAGAATGGATAAATAGTTTGATATGCCAAATGAGTAACAACAGTCCTTGCTAGTAGTGGTGGTCTTCGCTCCGCAAGCAAGTAAGAAAGGCGACGAGTTAAGGCTTTTTCTTGGTGTAACACCGTACACGAGACACGAGACACATTAAACGAATAACGGTGCACCTTCAATCCCATGTGAGAAGTCCAAGACGATAATCTTCTGGTCATGTGATGTGCTGTGCAAGACATGAACCCACTGTACAAGCACTGCTAACAGAAATTCATACCTGACGATCTTACCAACGTCGAACTTGACATCGAAGATGTGACTGGCGTGCAGGTTCCTAAACTCCCTCACCAGTCGGCCCACACCTTTCGGTTTGTTTTGGTCGGGACCTTCCTCAGTTTTCGGCTCACGCCACTCCCATACTCGAACGCTCCGGTCGTAGCTGGCGCTGACGATATACCCCGTCTTCGGCTCGAAGTACAAGGCACGGACCAACAGTGTGTGTCCAGCGAACGTGTGCAGGCACTCCCCTGTAGAGGCACGCCAAAGCTTGATAGTGCAGTCATTGGAGCCACTCAGAATGAGATCATTCTGGGACGCCGTACACCGTAAGCACTTACGACCGCTGAAGGCAAACATATTGGATACGTACCTTGAACTCAATACATGCCAGTCCTTTCTCGTGACCCTCAAAGATGCGGATGCAACTTCCGGTTTCGACGTCCCACAGTATCATTTTACCATCGCCGCTCGCGCTCACTGCACGGCCATTCTCCAGCCCTACAGCATTCACAGGACCTTCGTGGCCACTCAAGACAGTATGCAGAGTCAGCGTCTTTCGGTCATAAACATTCATCAAAGCGTCTTTCGAACTTTGTGGAGAAGTGAGTTCCGGGCACGTACGCAAACCGTTCCACGTACCAAGTGACGATCCAGCGCTCATCCATCTTTAAATCCAACACGCCTGCTGAATGTCCCCGCAACACACGACGCAATTCTGCAGACACTTTCCGAGGGGGGCCAAGCGTCCCGGTAGTAACATTTGGGAGAGCACCCTCTGACCTTGAGGACCCATTAGTGACAGTTAAGTCGCTGTTTCTTTCTCCAGCAGTCACCGGTACCGAAATCAAATCCCAGACACAGACCGTGCAATCGCTGCTCCCGCTGACCATGAAACCGTGTACAGTACCATCGGCACCAAGATCCCAATCACGCTCAAACTTGAGGCAGAGAACGCTTCCCGTATGTCCTTCGAAAGTGGCAATGCACTTCCCGGTTTTGATACACCAAATCTTGATCGTTCTATCTCGAGAACCGGTGATAATACGTGATGAGTCAAAATCGAGGCAGTACACACTGCGAAAGGCATCAACATAGAGCCTATGAAATCCTGGACGAAAATAACCTATCGCGATGTCCATCAATCTTGAGAGTGTGAGGATCGCCTTCGGGGTCCCGCCAGCGCTGCTCAAGTAGTGCTCGATCCCTATACAAGCGACGCCAGTCCAACATCAGAGGAGACTTTCTTGAAACTGCCGGGTGTGCTATCGCTAATGCCGGGGAGTCCTCTTTCTCGCTGTCCGCAAGATGACCATCTTCGTTCGTAGCCGCTCCATCGTTCTCCTCCATGCTAGCGAGTTTCTCCGGTTGTATGAACACATCGCTGCAGGCTCTCTCCTTTAACATCAGGTTGGCACGGTCAAAGTCGATGGCCCAACCACTCGGTATATCCCATCGGTCGTCTTGCTCATGTTCGGGCGTGTTCAAGGAAAGCCCGTGCACACCCTCGTCCTTGATGCCACGGTAACGTCGTCCGAATCCGCTGAAAGAATCTAGCAGACGGCGACCATGATCTGGACATGGATTGGACACAGTGCTGGGCAGATGCGGGATACCCTCCCTTGCTTGCCACAGCCTCCACCACACGCTATTGTCGAGGGCGAGTGTGCGCCAGGCTTTACATGTCGAGGCTGCTGCCAGGACGCTACGCACTGGCAGATATGATAGTACGTGTAAAAACAGTTCCGGAGGCAGTTGGGTGAGACGCGACGGAATTGGGTCTGTGAGGTATCGTTCAATGGACATCATTCAGCCATGGGACGAAGAAAGTGAAGACTTACCTCTGGCTGGTTTGGACTCCTGTATATATCCCTCGTAATCATACACTTCCCAGTAGCCATATCCACAGACGCAAGCACCGTCACCCCAGCCACTACACGTACACCCCACGAGCTCACCCTCCTCGCCATCCAGTGGATCAAGCGCTCCGTAATCCACGTCCGTTTCCACTTCCGGCGTGCTAGACTGCCTCACCCGTTTCGCACCCCGTCTTTCCCTTAACTTCCGTCTAACACCCCGCATGGGCGAGGACTTGGTTCGTACAGCAGAAAATCCACTGACGGGCGCTGACTTACCACGTTGAGAGCTGGCATTAATGGCTCTAGACGCGTTGGGAGATTCAAAAGGCGAGGGAGAAGAACTTTTGGAAGGCGATGCAATGGACTCCCAAAGCCGCGATATGCCGGGTCGCGAACGACGCGGCTTTCCGAGACTTAGGCTGCGGGTGCGCCCACCATTCGGACTCCGATGAAATACACCGGGTAAACCGCCAGCTGACGACGCAGATGTAGGATGCGAGCGGAAGAAAGGGAGAGTAGCATGACCCCTCGGACTAACAGGGTACTGCGAAAGGCTATATTCCATAAAAGATGGACTGTTTGGTGGAGAGATCATAGAGAAGTCCGCAGTCGGGGCTGGACTTGGCGGTGGGGGAGACGATGTTAGCCTGTGAGGGAGAGTTTGTTCAGAGTCTTCAACCAGAGGGAACTCAGGGGACAAATGTATAGGTGGAGTAACGCTCGTATCGATGGGAGGTAATCGGGAAGGACCAGCTTGTGGTTCAGCCCCTAAAATCGCGGGTGCGAACTCTGGATCAGGTGTCGATTTGGCAGTGTAGTAGGGCGTGGGCACAGGTGGAGGAAGGTACCGTTGCTCGACGAATCCGAACGGATGCACCATCTTCATTACGGATCCCAAATTTGACCTTAAGCGCGCATGGGGTGAAGTCGTCTGATCGGATTCCGAACCTGACGACATGTCCGTGGTCCTGTGGTCGCTGCCTTCATCGCTTCTGTGGGCATACCTCTCTCTCAACGGCTTTGGCTTCATCCTTGGCATTGACGATGACACACCACTCGCAAAGCCCTCGCATGACGTAGAGGGACTAGGGTAAAAACCGAAGATGGGTTCTGTCTTGACTCTGCGCGCCTTACCCTTCCCCCAAGTTGCGACGTGACTCCTGGTATAATCTCCTTCCATACGACCTACAGGCGACAAGCGTCCACCACCGCTACTGCTACCCAAACTCCCCACGAAACTACGAGAGGTACTCGGGGTTGGGCTTGAGCTGGCGGAGGAGAAGGTCAACCCCGGCGTATCGCCGAAACTGATATTGAAATCCAAATCTGGGTTAGTTGGTGGTGTACCAATTTGCTGCCCAAGTGGCGTCGTGCTATTCCAGGAATTGGTATGAACACCAGTTGGAATGTCAGTCCTGGGGGGCGTCATCATCCTCGTCATCGAGAACGAGTCATGGGTCAAAAATCCATCGTCGCCGTCCGGGGTTGCTTGGAGACAATTGTCAGGTGGAGTGCAGGGACGATAATGGCAGTGCGCTGCCATGGGGGTTCGGTGGAGGGTTGCGGACGGCGACGTCGATGTGGGATGTTGCCCGGTCTCGGGGCCTGGTGACTTGGGGTTGGAATTCACGAAAGGAGTCGCCAAGGGCGGTAGTGCTAGCATTGTCGAGCTGCGTTGCCGTCTCCGCAATGTTAAAGGCGCTTGCGTATGGGTAGCGTCGACGGTAACGGGTGTAGTACCACAACGCTGTGACGCAGTCGTTATTAGTGGGGATGTGCGTGGTCGGGGTGTGGACGGTGGGTGTTGTTGGGTGCAATCGATAAAATCATCCCCAACAGTCAACATACGTACTCTGGTGCCGCAACCGCCTGAGGGAGCAATATTGAACTGCGGTGTCGAAGGCGTGGTCGACATGATGCTGCGTGGTGCCCTCGAGTCACCCTCACTGGCTGCTACTTGCCATCCACCTCGATTTCGAAGAAAGCATCTAGCGGTGATTGAATGTCAGACCAACGCAAAATATTTGCATTTGGTGCGAGCTCGTATACGGAACTCGAAACAAAATGTATATAGGTATACTCTACGAGAATCGAATACCACCAGTTCTCGGATCCGTGAACGCGAACATGGGTAAGTGAGAGATGATGAGAGCGAAAATGGCCATTCTGCATGAAATGGCTGGGTCAGCTCTATGCTCTGAGACGAGAAACCGATTATCAAGTGGATTAGGAGGGTGACAAGATGCCGTTATTACTTCCAGCCATGAACCAGCCTCACCACATCAAAGAACGACGGGGAGACCTTCCCTGCCACACATAGTCTCCGGAGACCCCGTACAAAGGTGCAAAAGTGGCGCCTGTTGGCAATCACCGGGGGAAAAGATGACGCTACTTCACGTCTTGGCACCAAGGTTGTGAAAGAAAAAAGAGGTCGAAGTGAACGGTGTATATTGATACTACCACGCGCTCGCAATGTGGATTTCATAAAGAATGACCAACGTCAAACGACAATGAGCAATCAGCACACTCACGCGAGGTTGGTCCACGAGCTACTCCCGCCGTCTTTATGACGGAGGGGTTGCTGACTCATAAAGTTGCTGATGGCCAAGACAAGAACCGGCCAGACCAAGTATCTGTAAACGATGTCAGTAGTAGTATGTTAAGATACGGGCAGCAACGCACCTATTTTTGGTGACCATCGCCATACCAGCAAGAAACATGCCAACAGACCCGAACGGGTCTGTAAACAGTCAACTACTTAAAGAAAGGGCATCGATCTCAGAAAGAACTCACCGGTGGACTCGACACGCCATGACCTGGGCGGTGTTAGATTTACTTCGCGCAATGAGTCTCTGCGGTCGCTGCTCGACATGAGTTGGACAGGAAGTGCGTGGGAAAGCGCACGGATAAGGTCATCCAAGCACGTGATGCATAATTAGATAAGGTGCCAGCTCCAACGATTCAGTCGTGACATGGCTGAGATACACCTGCGGGAGTGCTCGTCTATCACATCCTCGCCACGCAGAAAGCCCCCTCCAAGTAGCGCAAGGATCCCCGTTCCATTCGAATACACTGCCAGCAACGATGGCACAGACGAGAACCTTCTTATTCTCCTGCATGGCCTCGGTGTGTGTTCGAGTTTATCCGTGTAGTGCATTTCTGACCTGCAGAGGAAACCAGGAGACACGCACATTCCGTTCGCGAAACTAGGTCGGTCCTTCAACTTGCCCCAAACGGCCACCCTCGCTCTCCGCGCACCCGAACAGTGAGGACCGGCTCGCTCCCTACTGAGCGTCGCTTACACGAGCGTAGAATACCGTTCCTGTATGAGCAAGCCTATCAATGGTATACTTCCTTCGATCCGTTGGGAGACCTCATCGAGCGCCCGAACCCAACGCCAGCTCTCGATCTACTGTGCATCGTCATTGCGCATTTAGTTGATGACTGCAACTGGCTACCACTTCGTATCCACCTTTTTGGGTTCGCACAAGGAGGGAGTGTAGCAGTCGAGAGTGTCATTTCTTGGTGGAAGTGCGAGCTTTCGAGGACTAGAAAGTTGCCGGTGACGGAAAATAGAGAACACGACAAGGAAGATGACGACCGCGGAGGCAGCGTCACTCGTCCGATTGGATCAGTTGTTACGGTTGGCGGTCCTCTCTTGTCCTACCCTACACTGGAGAAACCGTGCCCAACCCGGCTACTTGTTTTCCACCGCGGTTCGCTGTGCAAGAGTGCATCCACATCATTCTCCAAGGCCTTTGCCAGGGTACAGGAGGTGGAAAGACGAAATAGTGGACAGGACGAAAGGATGCCTTGTTCCAAAGATGAGTGGGAACCTATCATGCGCTTCTGGAGCGAGGTGTTGGGACGTAGAACTGGAGAAGACCTTTACGAAGTAATGAGTGGTGCGACTTGATAGTGCACGCTAGACTACCAGGTCATTGAAGTTCCTACACGCGAATGTCACGCTTCCTTGACTCAGGGGCAGGTGTACGAGACATGTACACTCACTCATGTGTGGCGGGCCTGGTCAGTAGGGATTCGGAGCTGGTTTGTCGTGAGGGTCTACTTGTTTTCAGAGGTTCTATAAACCAGGGGATAATGAACTTCGTTGAGGGGCTGCAAACGGATAGGAAGGGGGGCATGAGCAGACGTGTGTGTATCGCACCACAGAAATCGCAATACTGCACACGCTGCCACTCGTCCGTGCCTCACACAAGAGGACTGCGCTGCCGCACAATGTTTTCACGGAATGCACCGGGGCCACAAGTAATCGAGCGTATATAACTTGAGTCGAGTCCCGTATCGTGCGGCGTGAGTTCGATTGTCCATCGTCTTCACCCTAGTTCAGCTTTGCGGTGGAACTCTTACGATGATCGATAAGGCTGCGTTGTATGGGATATCTACCCATCCTATCGAACATAATGTACTGTATGTGTGAAGACGGATAGCACCTGTCAAAAAGGTCTGCCTTGTTTTCCGACTATTTGCCCGCCTGTCCGGAAGCTGGTCAATCACATTTCACATATCAAAGTGTTCGCTGCGGTAGCTCGGGATGGCGAGGAAGACATTTAGCATACCCTATACGCCATCTCCACCTTGGCCGTCGATCAGTCCGCGACCACTGCTTCCCATCCGACCCCATCCTGTTCCTCTGCGCAGTCCCAGCCTTCCCTCACTTCCTAGACAGGACACCGTTCACAAGGATTATGCACTAAGTACACACATCCTCCCTGCCGCCTACCCTAGACTGGTTCCAGATGTGCCCCTTCCCAAGATCCCGTTGCACTCCGATTCCACGTCACACACTGAAAGGCAAGAAAAGATAACGACAATCGTCAAGCAACTTGTCGAGAGACAGGAATGTTTCACGCAGGGAAGAATGCCTGGTAGACATGGCCAGAAACCACTTTGGAACTGTGTCAATCGCTATGTCCGGACCTGTAGGCGCAACACTGTGAACACCGGGTTGACTTTGTTCCTCGCTCATGCGAATGGCTTCCCAAAGGAGGCGAGTTCAGTTACATTCCGCTCGTAGTTCCCTAGTAAACCGGACGTCTAGATATGGGAGACCATGTTACGAAGCCTCCTGGAGTCACCAGCTGCCCCTCTAGTGGACGAAGTATGGTCTTGGGAGGCTGTTCAGCACGGCGACTCGGCCCTCTTGAACGCGGAGAACTTGAGTGGAATTTGTAAGAAAATTTGGATCACGAGCAAGTATTGCATTCATCAACCACTCCATCAGTTGACTGGCAAGATAATGCTCGCGACATTGCAAACTTTCTTCTCTACTACCTCCCGGACGAGGCTACACCGGCACCCTTGCCGACGCAATTGACGCGTATTCCGCAAGCCGCCAGCGACTCCCGCAAAGAACATGGGTACTCCAAACGGAAAATTGTCGTCGTTGGCCACTCGTTTGGCGGCACCACGTCGTAGGTTCACAGTTGCGACCTTTGGGTAGTTACTCATATCTCTCGCGCAGCATACTGGCAGCCCTCAATTTTCCCAAATTATTTTCATCCCTGATACTCGTGGATCCTGTCGTAGTTAGTTATGGCACTTACAGCTTTGGACCTGCACTCGCTGGTGGTGCTCTTATCAGGCGTGATACCTGGCCTTCTCGGTAAGTGCCGTGGGTCGTCTCCGCATGTGGCTCCTGTCAATTGCTTGCAGCGAAGAGGCTCTCCGTCTTTTCAAACAAAGACCGTTCTTTGCATCTTGGCACCCAGACGTCCTGAGGCTGTACGTCGACTACGGTTTAATGATTGATCCTTCTGGTGGCGTCAGGTTGAAGATGACACCCCTCCAAGAAGCTCTATGCTTTGTGAATGTGTACCCTCCGCGTGAGGTTTGGGAGTTGCTGGAGAAGCTGGATGAGAACATTAACCTTCGATGGGTCGTCCCGGCAGTCAGGTAGAGCACTTTTACTTTGTGGTCATTTGGTTCCTAATGTCCCTGATGCCTAGCTTCGTCGGAGAACAAGAGACTAAAGTGCGGGTGTGGCGTCGACCTGCTAATGCATCAAATATAGTATTCCCTTTTGCTGGACACCTTGTGCGTGCCGTCGTGCTATGTTGTCCGTCTTCACTTCACCCCTCATAGGTAGTACAAGAAGCGCCGGTTGAACTTGGTGAGTACGACTTGATTGTGAGAGTCTAGCATTAACTGGAAAACAAACAGCTCAGGATATCGCCACGTTCCTGGTAGAGAGATATGGATCACCTCATACCAAAGCGACGTTATGAGTGGCTGATCAAGTTGGCGAAGCCCACCTGATACACTACGATATTTGTTGTGACTCGAGATGACCCGATACCCGCGCGGCACCAAACATTGACATTACGATCTCGCAGTTGCAAGAACACCAGGACCAATACTTAGCGGCCCAATTGACAGACGGCTTTCCATTGAGACACCGCCACTCACTTTTATCCTGGTCGAGGGGCGGGTGTCCTTGGCCTCGCTACTGGTTAGTTTTGGGCGACCGACTGATGAATGGAGTGTTATGCAATAAGCCCTTCGCCGTAAGCAACCATTTCGTTCGTTCGAATGAATGGGACGCAGCTTGAACAGGTTGGAGCCCTGCTTATCGCGACTGTGGCTAAATCGTGCTCAGTGCACGGATGAAGTCTTCCCTGAAGCATGCTGCCTCGTCTTAGAAATTCTGAGATAATGTGAGCCGATACACCGAGCTTCGCAAGTCACCACGTAGTGCAAACCTCTGTCCGTTACGATCAGGCACACTGCGCAGTTCACTATTGGCTAAAGCGCCATCATGAGAGCCCTACATAGTCGATCTCCGCTTTGCAATCTCACAAGCTGTCTCTGATGATTGGGAACGGTTTGCAAGCTATCAGGTTAACGGACATCCGGTGCTGCAGATTCCAGTGAAGGAGATAGCAAGGGCTGTCAGGGGAAGGCAACAGAAACTTCCTCTCCTTCGATTTGCGAAGGCACGACGGTAACTTGGTCTGCCTCCGCATATTCTCACAATAACCCCTGTAAGCTTCCTGTTAATTCACGTTCATAGGTTATCCAGATCACGGAGGACCGCCGGTTCAGTATTGCGTTCTCAGCATGACTTGCCTTTATTCCTCGGTCGTAGGGGAGGTCGGTGGGTTCTCCGCGGGCATAATATGCCAAGTCATAACCGAAAACAAGTCGACCAACCCGAGATAGCCAGCACGTGTTACTTACAGCACGGAGGTTATAACAAATGCCAAATTCGAGGGGCGTAGGTCCAAGCCTCCGTTGTGGGTGTCACAAGTGAACGTGCTATGAACCGCTGGCACTATGGTCGAAGGGAGGCATTGTTTAATCCAGTAGAACAGCAATCTGGTCGTTGGCAAGGTATTGAATGACGACGAAGCTGTACGGTCAGACACCAAGCTCGAAGTAGATTGCATGACCTGATGCACCAGTGACACGGCTTCTAGAAACTTGTGCCGCTGCGTGATAGATAATCAGAGAACGTCATCAAACACACAACTGCAATGGTGGAAGTTTCAGGGTTCACTCAACACATTTGTACAGCACTCCCGTGGCTGATTCCCGTTGAATCTTAACCAAGTAGCTTTGGCCATGCAATGCTGCGTTCACTGCAGCAAGCTTCGGACATGCCCGTTAATCACGTGATCATATAGAGTAGAGATGTGTATACGCCACAGTGAAAAAGACGTGCTGTGATATTATTCCTCACCTCAAAAAGACCGTCTCTCTCGAAGTTGATGGCTACCCCAACGGTGCTACCTGCACTCCCACAAAACTGGCATGAACCTACTTCTCCTGCAAGATCTATTTCCCGTACGTATATCGCACAATGGATCTCGATGCAGGACGGTGGACTTATTCAAAGTTCTACTTCGAATCTGATTTTGGAACAAAAAACTGGGCGGGGGCGGTTAACGGACAGCTGTCGTACATCGCCAGCTCCTTCCAGCAGGCCCGGCGTACCTCGCACACGTTCGAAGGGAGATAAACAAGCTTTCGTTTGAGGAATACGACCAACAGGTCGAAGAAGAACAAAAACGGCTAGATGCCCTCCAGGCTGATGGATTGAATGGCGAAGATGATTTGGGTGTCGGCGACGAGGAAGAATCACCCGAGCTGCTGTTGCTTGATCCCAAGGAATGGAAGGCAAGTCGTTACGGATTCTACGCCACCTTCTATCATGGAGTTGACAGACATCGATCAGAAACAAGACCACTACCAGGTTCTCGGCCTTTCTCATCTGCGGTACAAGGCTACGTCGGAGCAGATAAAAATTGCCCGTATGTATCTGGCGCACATACTATATCGTACATATTTGTCTGATTGGGACCGTTACATACGTGGGGGGGTGCGACAGATCGCAAGAAGGTTCTTAAACACCACCCGGACAAGAAAGCCGGTATTTCAAACAGTACCAACGATGACGCATTTTTCAAATGCATCCAAAAGGCATTCGAGGTACTCACTCATCCCGAGAAGCGCCGTCAGTTCGACTCTGTCGATCCGTACTACCTTGCATTGGAGGAAGATACCCCTACTGCATCTGATTTCAAGGGCAAAGATAAAGACCATGATTTCTTCTTCAAGATGATGGGCCCGGTATTCGAAATGGAGGCACGATTTAGCAAGCGAACGCCCGTGCCTACGCTTGGTGCATATGGTGATTCGAAGGAAACGGTGGAAGCCTTCTACGACTTCTGGTATAACTTTGATAGCTGGCGGTCGTTCGAATATCTTGATAAGGAAGTCAGCGAGGGTAGCGACAGGTGAGTGGCGGCGGGTATGCCTGTGTCTAGGCCTTTCTGATAATGATTCGATCAGCCGTGATGACAAGAGATACACCGAAAAGAAGAACAAGTCCGAGCGCGCACGCCGCAAGAAGGAAGATACGGTGCGATTGCGTAGTCTTGTTGATATGACACTCGGGTTGGACCCGCGTATCAAGAGGATCAAGCAGGAAGAAAAAGAGGCTCGCGAAGCAAAAAAGAAAAATAAGGCAGGGAACACGGCAGCTGAGTTGAAAGCAAAAGCAGAAGAAGAAAAGCGGAGAGCAGAAGAGGAGGCGAAGAGGAAAGAGGAGGAAGAGAAGACTGCTCGTGCGGAGGCTAAGAAGGCCAAGGCTGCTGCTGCTAATGCGGCCAAGAAAGCACGAAGAGCACAACGCGCTGCGGAAGCTGGTGAAGGCTCCTAAAAAGAGACTCTAGCATTTGTTGTGACCGTACCCATATCTTATACGGGATGGCTTGTCTGTCCGTTCCTTAGTCCGAACGATGAATATGGTATGTCGGTATGAACCCTGAGTATGCATCGGACCGTGCATGGTGCTTGGGCAGCAGCAGGGACACTGTAATTTCCAAACCGCACATGGGGCCAACCGGTGGCATTGCCCTGACGCGCGGTTTGACAGACAACGTTGCTCGTAACCAAAGAAGGGCGCCACGGCGTACGAGGCAACTAGCGGCGTCATAAGGTTTTCGTGCACACAGAGTTCCATGGAATGTGTCTACTCTGATAACTTGTGGATAGTAGCTGTAGCGGATGCTATTGTCTGCGAGGAAGAATGCAACCTGTCTTCATGCCCTGTCACACACATTCCGACACCATGGAAATGAACAGGACGCCTCTCTGCAAAGCCTCGGGGAGAACGCCACAGAAGAACAGAGGATGCTACTCGGGGCCATGGAGAGATGGCGATGGATACCTGACTGACAGACGGTCGTGACACTGACATGACCTGGGGCATTAATGACAATCACACGAGCATGTACCGTAGACATGTAAGTACGATGAGTGCAAGAGGAGGAAGAGCGAGTCACAGACAAGTACTCTTTCTCGTAAATACGCGGACCTTTGGCAGAAAAGGCGCAGCGAGGACGGGTGTTTGTGCATGTTTGTCTGTGAGCTCTGGTGTTGTGTTTTGCGATTAAAAGGAGGAGGAAGCCGGGCCTGTCAACTGCTGTAAACACCTCTTCCTTCTATTTGTATGGTGTTTAAAAAGCCAACTGGCCAGCGCATTGATGAGGTTTTCTCAGTCAAAGTAGTACTCGTTTGACGTCGCGGGCGGTGTTACACCACCACTCGTCCACGGCGTGCGTCTCTGTCCTACTCCTACTCCTACAGGCTCCCTAATCGACCAACAACATCTCTACACCATGGTGAGCAAATCTGTCCATCCCTCACCCCCCCACATCCCTTCGAACCGTTTCTCTAGGTTCTCTTGAACGATAAGAAATATGCCTGGTATGTCATCACACTCCGATCACCCCTCCACATGGACAACCGTGACCATTCTACCTCAGCGAAACGTGCATAAAGGGCCATCGGTCCTCTGCGTGCAAACACACCGACAGACCTTTATATGAAATAAAGAAAAAAGGTCGTCCCGTCACCCAGTGTGAACACTGCAGAGAACTGCGTAAAACGAAACAAGTGCACGTTAAATGTCTATGCGGTCAAGATCCGAACGGTGCAGGCAGCGAGGCGTCCAACAAAAAAGGTAGGACACTATCTTATCTCATCCCCTCTCATGGCTTAACCGTACTAATCGCTAGGGACAGCCAAATTGCCAGCCGTTGCTGCCTTTCCTCATGGTCTCCCCGAGGATCTCGAGGCGCTGGCCATTCTACCTGCAACATCCGACGGATCAGTTGACTCAGACCATAGCGGTAGGCTCGACGCACCATCGTTCTCTCTCTTGCATCCACAGTATTGACTCCCAACAAGGTGAAACTTCTCCTAGCGGTTGTAGATGTAACAAAGGAGGTCCGTGCGATTGCGCCGTCCCTCGAAAGACTGTTCCTCGTCGTCGCCTGTCAAATCATGACGCGACCAAAGGCGATAAGTACCGCATGGAAACTTCTTTGCCTTCAACAAAGGAACCCTTTCCTCCGCTTTCGTCCCATGTCATCGCTCGTATCGCTGAACTGCGACCCGTCCTTCCACGTCCCGCCCGGACCCTTCCTGAAGGACCGATTCACGATCCATCGTTAGGCATTCCTCATGGCCACAGCTCTCGCCATCATGCACATGATAACATGTTCTTCAGTCCATACAACCGCGCCTACGAACAAACTCACACTCCGGATTTTGCCCATGAGCGCAAACCCACAATGGCAGCTGGAGATGGGCACATGTTGATCTCTTCACCCTCTCCACAGAACGGCGCGGCTGGAATGACTTCCTCGGTCGATTCATGGCAATCCATCAGTGGCGGTCCACCTTCCTCTTGTGCTTGTGGCGATTCGTGCAGCTGTCCGGGATGTTCACAGCACAATGGTACCGCGATTCCCCCAGGTGTGGCATACGCTTCTTGCACCAACCCTACGGCCTGCACGTTTTGTCTTGATTGCACAATTCTGTCTTTTTCCACCAACATTGCCCAGCCCACTTTCGACACCATTTCAGATCCCCAGTCACGCGAATTGGAAGAATGGTTGCGACAATTATCCGCCGCTGCATCGCCAACTCCAATGGGCATGCAGCCAACCATTAGTCCGTATGAGTTGGTCGTCAACAACCAGGTGCATGCACTACCTAACGCCGACGGAATTGTGCGATCGGCTGTGGCGCAAGCTGAGAACCGTTATGGGCCTTGTGCCTGCCCCGGGACTTCATGTAGCTGCCCTGCCGGTGGGCGTCAATGTGGACAACCCAATGATGGATCCAGGTCGCGCCCAACGTTCGCTGTGTCCGGTGAACGTGGACCGTGCTGTGATAAGCCCGAGATGCTTTCCGGATCTGCCGTACCGCATCGGCCACCACGGATACCGGACTACATGACCATGACCAACATTCGGAATGGTCCGGCTGCGAACATGAACGTGCGTCAAGGAGAAAACTGCCCTGAACAAGTAAATTACATGAGCGGCGTCGAAGTACCAAGTCGGTCTTCTTCCACCTCATCCACGTCAAGTCGTTTGTCACGTACATCACCGATCAGTGGGGTAAGTCCGCTGATCGTGCTGTCAATATATATTGATCTCCAAGCTAGCAGAACAACTCTGGCATGTTTCATAATGGTGGCCTAGTTGGGAACCCTTCCCAGCCACGACCCCGGAATGTCGCCGCCAATGGCTATCGCACTTACGGACAGCCCCCAGTCTCTCCACGGACTACTGGTCATAGCCAATACGACTCATACCCTGGTTTCAACCCTACGCAGTTCTGAGCTGCAGGGCGTCGACTACTAGGATGACTTCTCTTTCGTGCTGTTGATTTTTTTCTATCATCACTTTACCCTCTTAGTTCATTCCCTCGAGTAGCACGATAGAGTGTACACTGCACAACTACCGGGCGCTTTGGTATTTCTTAACTTTTTCTTTGTCTCCTGAGGATGTCCTATTATTTTGTTTCGCCTCTCTTACCGTTCACATACCTAGATGTGTTGGACGAGCTGAGGTACGGCATTTGATCAAGAGTGTCTTGTGATATTCTTTTTTTCTGCTCTTTGTTCTCCTTGTCTCATATTTACGGCGCGCCCGTCCGGTAACGTGAAGCGGCACTTGAATCGAGCTTACCCTGCTTGAGTTTTCTAGTGGTGGGAAGGCATCAATCCGACCCGCAGGCAATGAGGTTCTTTGAGTTCATTGAATCGTAAAAGTCATGTCATATCACACGTTACAGACGCCAAACCAGCACTCATTGGGAAAGACATTAACTTCGTAAGGATCATAGTTCGCCCCCACGTATGCCAGGTCGTGGGAGCCAGGTTCCGTGCAAGGTAATGCACTAGGATAGATATGACTTTGACTACAAGCAATTGGGGTAAGTGCCACATGTAGATGCGTAGCGGCGATGAATATAATAGGAGAACCGGTGGAGAAAAAACCTCCCATCGTTCTGTGGCAAGTACTTCCGTCACGACACGTCCATTCCATCATTCCGCCTCTCTAGATCTGTCATCTGGGCTGACTGGGAAAATGTGTCATTCTGCGAAGACGGCGTGTGCTCCTCCTTGATGTCTTTGACAAGATCTGGTGGTAGCTGAGCAAGAAACGCCTTGTTACACTCTTGCACGTCGTCCTGTGGTTAGACATTGTGAGCAGTGCTGCTAGTGTGGCAGGTTTGCGACTGAAGCACCTTAATCTCCGGAGGCCAAGGCAAAGTGAGAAGATGTTCGTCTTCGTCTGGCCGATATCTCGAGTAAAGTAGGAGGTAAGGTCCAGCACCGAGATGCAAACCGGTGGTATCGCCCAGAACGGACTCTTCCGTGACCTGGAAATCACATGCATAGTGAATATCGGGTGGGAGACTTGAGTGTTAGCGATGTCAAGTACCCGTTCAATCAGAGAGTCCGCTATCTTCCACCATTGACCTTTATCGCGGACATAGCAATACAGATGCTTTCGGCCGTAAAGACCATCATGCATGAACACGACTCGTAAGTCATACTGATGGGCAAGCATGTATAAATAATCTCACACATCAGAAGCACGCATAATGTAAGTGATCACACACCCTGACTTGTTTCAACTCCGGACAATCAAGTAATGTCAAAGCCTCTTCCCGCATCCTGTGTATCAATTGATCTGTGACTGCCGGTTTCCCCGGATGAGCTAAATAACATGAAACCGAAAAAACCAAAGTGCCGACCCTTGATTTCTAACTCAACCGCCTCAAGAATGCTCTTGAGTTTTTCGGTTGTTGTCTTAATGGATGAAGTGCGTTCTGGGTCTCCCTTATCATCAGCAACGTGCTCGTAATAGTAGATCGTTGAACGTAGATCTTTCAGGGTATCTTTACCCTAGGCAGCAGGAAACTGAGATAGGAAGAAAGTCTTGCAGGTAAAGACTCACGTTAAAGTGGGTCATGGATTTCTTATGCAATATAAGCTTTTGCACATTCGAAAACAAGTCGTGTTGCTGTCTACGTTTGGCTTCCGCGAATTCGACATTTTGTTTGAGGAACTGGTCAAGGTAGATGGATGTCGGATACACGAAGGGCTTCGCCGCTGCGCTGGTGCTGGTATTGTTCGAGTAGGATGGTGAGGGCTTAGATAGTTGGAAGGCGACCACCTCTGAGGGTTCGACGATAACACTTTGTTTCTCCGGTGCGTCCTGAGGTTTGGAGAGCTGGGCCGAGAGGCGTCCTATCAAATCATTGGCGTCGCTGCCACCACCGCCTGGGTTGATGTCAATTGGAACAATGGACGTCTCCTGTAGCATTGCTGCACCGGCACTCTCTCCGTACAAAAAATGAAACAGGCGTGGACTAGAATTCGGTAAGTCGTGGTGCTCTAGAACATTATAATGAGGACACTACTTCGGTTGATTGTAGCCGCAAAGAATAAACTGGTCCACAAACGCTTTCTCCAGGGTGACCACCAACCTCGTATAGAACTCTTCATGTTGGGGTGAGAAAATCTCCGTCCACGAAAGGCTATGTAACTCACTCCGTGACAACTCTCCAAGCGGATTCATGAGGCTAGTCCAAGGTTCTATGTTGAAAGCACAAAGGTGCTTGTCGACATTCAGGTCACACAGACGGGCGAGGTCCATATGAGTGAATATTTCACTGAGGGCCCAAAGGGTAAAATCTACAAGAGTATCAGCACGAGAGACCTATCATACACCCCATCCATCAACTACCTGTGCCACTCGTAGGAACGTTGACCTCCATCATTCCAGACATCACGGTTGGTCGCCAAGAGGCCACCCGTTTCCTTACCTGGGGCACGTAGAACAGTCCCTGAAGAATGGCAGCTGCATAGCACATAGTGTGAATCGAGGGACGCAACACGACAGGGCTGACCGAATGGCATTAGTGGACAACAACAGCACACGTTTGCACAACCGACCATCCGTCTCTTCTCAGTTGCTGTTCGATAGGGAATGGTTCCAACGCGTCGGAATCATTGGCGTTATTGTGTTCCAGGCTCGCTTCGATAGCGCGTTCGAGGTTTTGTTGGTAGTTGGCCTCATGATTACCCTCTTGCTGGAAACCTGCGTCAGCTTGATATCGTGCGTATCGCGACCATGAAGATATACGTTAGAAAGTACCATCGCCCAATTCGAGTCCGCGGGTCGCTCACTAGGCCCAAAGACCGGAGCTGGCTGTGGCAACGTGCTCATCGACTCCTTCATCGCGCGTTGAAGATCGCCATCGTCGTCACCTGTAAGATCGACAACAGGGGTATTCGGCCGCACGATAGAAGGTGCAGAAGGTTGCTTGTGACTGACGACATCCATCTGAGAAACCGAGCCCCAAATTTGACGTGACTGGTCGTCGTCCCCTCGCTCACCCTCGAGCATGGCTGTGGCCGCCTTCTCGACGTCTCCCTCGTACTTCCTGAGTACTCGCCGGGCGACCTCGCGATCGGAATGGTCGCCCATCATTTCGGTCAGTAGTTTTACACTCTCAGCTTCCTTCGCCTCGTCGGTCATGAGCATTTCGCTGTGTTGCCGTCCGATCTTGCTGACGTTGTTGTCCTGGACGCAACTAACTCGGGTTGTGGGGTCGTGGGAGTATTTTAATATTTTAGGCACTACTTCGCAACGACGATGACATGACAAGCACTGCGCTGGGTATCACTTCTTCTATTAAAACACGATCGGTATAGATACTGATACATCAAATCTGGCCACTCTTGCGGCCAGGATATAAAAACTAACGGAGGCAACCTAAAACGGGAAGCATATCAAGCCGGATTACACAACTAAAACATTGGGTATACAATAAGACAGCGACGAACATGAGTCCGATGATCTCTAGAAACTCGATCAATGCCGATAACAGTTGGAGACCTTTGCATATCCGTGTGCTCCAGTCAAAGTGGGCACACAGTCAAAGTGAGTAAGTGGGTCACCCCACATTAAAGAGAGTAATTAGTCACGAAGGCGGATGATTATCTATGATCTGCCGGTCAGCAAAACATACCCCTGTGTTTGCTTAAATCGCTCACTTACTGTAAATATTCCCATACTGCCCGTTAAGGTACATATCAATCTGAGACGGATGGGACGGCTGGCTGGAATGGCGGCCCTCGGGATGGGTGTACATGATCCCCATCTGTCCAAATGGTGTGTAGTCATTCCAATACTGAGGATACCGCGCCCCGCTAACTTGGTCGTACCCGTGCTCACCCTCGTTTGGGTGCCCATGTAACCGGCCCTGCCCATGGTGAGATGTCACCGACTGTGTCTGTCTCCGGTCGTCAACCAGTCCAGTGCTGTACGTCTGAGAGAGCACCAACGTAGTCAATGTTCCCGCGTAGGGTAGGTACGATCCACTACCCCCACCGTCATTCCACGGAGAGAACGAAGATGATTGCCCTGGTGGGACTCCCTGCGGAAACTCATCTGGACTGGGGGTGGCACTGGTTCCTTCAGCTATGGTACCATACTGCGCAGAGCGCCACGCTGGGGCGTACGGCGCCTGGGATGGTACGACGGGGTTTGCGTCCCTGGGAAGTGTCGGCACGTGTGTGGATTGCGGCTGGCCGTATTGGCTTCCTCCCGTTTCAGCGAGGTGCTCGGCGGTGCGCTTTTGACCAGACGGTGAAGTTGCGTAGTGAGGCCGTGAGCGAGCAGGAGCACGGGATAGAGGATTACATGTGCGCAACAGCTCGTGGGCCCGGGCTGCTGAGGGCCAGACAATCTCCATGTCTTCAAGTGCTTGCATACACCTGTTCAAGCCCAGTTGCGCTTGCGGGTCATCCGGACACAGGGACACTGCAACATATTCTTGGATGAGTCGAAGCCACGAAACCGCTGGGGAATGGAACTTACAGCTTGTAATGTGCGTAATTCCAGCTGTGAACACATAAAAGCATAGGAACATTGGAGCGCGCTGTAAGCAGTATTTTTCCCGATAGAAAGAGACTACGTCAGACAACATCAGTCAAGAAGTCCAATTTTCTAGACGGGCAAAGACAATTCACCAATCGAGGCAATGTGATTGGCAGCTGCGACGCAAAGCTCGTAGTTCTTCTCGCTAGAAGAGCGGCCTTCGATGTCACTTGACGATTCCCCTTTCCTGGCAAGGCCATCAACACTTAGTCACAGGAACAAATGTTAGTTGAGCTCACTTCTTGTTCCCCGAATATATCTGACGGATGCTGAGACAGTTTTTGCATCACATTAGCTGCCAGAAACTTGGATGTCGATGAGACGTACAAGGGCCGATGCAGCAACAATGCCGTACACCAATATTGCATGTGCAGTGTCAAGGTATGTGGAAGGGGAACACTTTTCCCGTCTGACACGTGCCAATTTCCCGATGAACCGTGGCGTAGTTCGAATCGGAGATGTTCCGGTAGATTATGATACCACTTGCCAAGTTCGCTTTCCAGACGAATCGATTCCGCCTGACGGTAGGAAGCAGTTTCGATGCAGTAGATTGACCGCAGGATATTTGAAAGGATAGTAGCTGAAACAGTGGTAAGTAAAGGAGCTGAGTGTGCCAGATTGCCATCCACGACTTACTAAGAGTGGCAGAAGCAATGAAGCATGAAATTATGTGTCCTGTAGCTGGGATTGGTACTTCCACTTCCGAACGATACCCATGTCCGTTAATGTCTGGTGGCACCGAAGCATGTGTGGCCCATGGCTCCATCTCTTCCGACTTTGATACACTTTAACTTCCTTCAGGGAATGGATTACATAGATACTCACCTCGTCCGTGCCGGGCAAATGCGTGTTGCAGTCCTTTCCGATGATAGCCAACGGCCTCCCTATGTAGGTGCTAATGTAAGCATCCAGTACAACGCATCCCCACCAGATCCTCCTCCGCTCTTGCAACTCGCAAACACTAAACAGCTTCCCAAGATTTGCACGCGCCCATCCATCTGCGGAGCGGTGCATACCAAGGTCCTGCGCCATCCGTACTGCCATGCCGGTATACATCCACGCTTGGGCCATGGCACCGATTCCAAGTTCACGGTAGCCAAGGAGCAACAATGCCTGAACGGTCGATGGTCGAGATGATGCATAAGTACGATCGAGTAGGGCCTTAGCTTGAGAGAAGTAGTCGTCGCCAGCCACCCACATCTCAGGAGGCTCCGGAAGACGCGTAGACGGCGACGAAGAACGGGTAGCCGGCAGTGGTGATGACAACGCCGAGTAGCGTGCTGCAATAGCAAACATGCTCAAGAGAAGTAGGGGAGAGGCGCGGTCGTGGGGGCGAGTGAAAGGTGAACGCGAAGTACGGGAGTCCTGCTCGCAGTCGTCTGGACCAGCCGAAGGACCGTCCTTCTCTTGCATACTTACAAGTTACGAGTCAGCACAAAAGGTCGATAACCGTGTAAGAGTATCACACTAACCTCTTGTACGAATCCCAGAATGTGTCTTTATGCAGAATTGGGAAGGATGCATGCACGTACGTGAAGTATAGTTCAAGTAGGTGCTGCTGTACGGAAGACTCTGGCAAGCTGATTTCCGAGCTGCTCTCAGTGGTAGAAGGCAACGGTAAATGCTCAAAGTCCCCTGAAGCCGTATCCATAGGGGGGTCCGTTGTTATACTTCGAGAAGGCACAGGGATTGGTGGCCAAACACGGGCCTTTGGAAAACGCCTATGTGAACACAAGAGTCACCTGAGTTCAAAACTAGAACCACAGCAACGAAGTGGTTACTGACCAAATGCCGTCCTCGTTCCTTGCCTCATCTTTGGCATTGATGCCCAGAAGGTGCAACCCGCTGGCCTCCCCATGATAACGTATCTGCTCGTCCTCGTTGATACTCAGCTGTCCAAAGGCATCGGCGACGTTTTCTTCAGTCATGTCGTCAGCGTCCGCCTCGCTACACACCACAGAGGCTGCACCCGCGCGGGAAAGGACGGGCGAGGAGCCAAGACTAGCGCTGAGAAGAGGCGAACGAGTGCTGGAGCCCCCACTCAGACAGACGTTGAAGTCGTCGCCGTCTCCTTCAAGACGACGACGTCTTCTCCTCAGTATATCGCTCTCCGCAGTACTTGGCTCCCCTTCTAGAGAAGAAAGTGTTTTGGAAGGACCAGATTTCATGCGCGAAGACCTAGCACGAAAGGTACGAGATAGAATAGAAATTACATCGTCCTGCCACTCCGTAGATGGGCTTCGGATATTAATAAGGTGATGCCACTGTCAGCAAAGAAGAGACACAACGAAAGTAAGTGCTCACTGCGTGGTCTGAAGATTGACAGGACCGGGACTCCCGGCTTGGGAATGGGTATTCGAACGTGGCTTCGACTTTCCGGTTTTACGACCCCGTACACCATAAGGTGTCATATCTACACGGTTCAGAATTTCCCTAGCTAGAGTGTCCTACGAGAAAGATTAGTCCCGGACATACTAGAATTCTGATTCCAATTAGCGCGCCCATAACACGTACCTTTCTTAGCGCAGCAAACACATTGGTCAAGCTGCCGTCCTTCTCGGCACTGTCGTCTTGTTCGCTACTATTGCTCCCTCTCTCAGACCTGTCAGCCTCTAGAGCAAGCAGGATTCCGAGCAGCGCCTCTGTTTGGTGCAGACGCGCCTCGATGGCATCGATGTACCCTTTTGGAGGACCACGCTTACGCGAGGGCCCGAGGAAAGTGCAAGCTGTTCACCAAAAACGGAGGGTAGAAGGGAAGGAACGGTTGGAGCATCCGATCATCGTAGAAGGTCGCCACAATCACACGGCCCAACCCGACGGATTGCGCCGCAATACAACGTGCGAGCCGGTGGAGCGTGGCCGCACCAGTCGCGCAGGAAACCAATGGACGAGATAATCAGATACAATCGTTCCGGCGGAAATTGCACAGGTAGGGCCGTGACGTAAGGAGGCACCAGACATCATATGTTAGCATGGTAATTTAACGGGTTGGATGGGAATGTGGACAGTAAAGCAAAGGGGCAAAAGCAATGCCGGGAGGAACGAAATGACCGGAGTAAACCGCCGACAGGTTTGGACGAAGACAAGAAACACATGCCATGCAGGTTAGTGACAAGGAGCATATGAGTGGTGGGGGGAACGTACGGGTGCCGAGCATCGTGCAGTTTTTGCAAGCTGTCCCGTCTGTGGTGCGCTCGCACTTGCATTTGCTCTTCCTGCATTGATCGCAGGCTGGCAAAAGATGTATTAGGAAGGGATTGACCGTTGAGTTAAGGACGACATACCCTTACTGCTCCTGCGTCTGATAACCTTTCCCGCCTGTCCACCGTGGGAGCCAGAATTAGACGGCAGTGGGAGCTCCCCGATATCGTCGCCGTCGTCATACTCGTCGGTGTAAGACGTTTCAGGGATCTCGATGGGCATGCTAGAGCGTTTGAAGTTCCAAACATCAGAGGGAGGATTAGAGTGTGGGGGAACCATCCCGAAGCGCAGGGGGTGATGGTGGTGATCCGCGTGGAGGGACTGGGTAGAATTAGGCGATCTGAGTGAGCCGGTAGTTGGAGGTGGTGGCGAATGGAAGGACAGCTCCTGCAAGGTTGACAGGGATGTATCAGAACGGGACGGCGAATAACGTTCCGATTTGACAGAACCAGAGCTGGCGGAGTGAGCTCGAGCCGGCACAGGGAAGGTAAAAGCGGAGTGGCGGTGTGGAGGTCGCAGGTGGGGATGGTCCGAGAACGATGGTGTGGTATGAAGGAGTGGGGGATCTGTTACGAAGTACTGTCTGTTAGTAGAGGTTTCGAGGGCCATGATCAGGAGAGCAGGGAGATGGAAATGAGGTACAGAAATATGGCGAGGACATGAGGAACAATGGCCCCTTTCAATACTTTGACGAAATCCCACTGACGGTCCGCCGGTTACCTCACCCAATATAATGGCTCCGGGTGGAGACCTGACCAGCCAGCCTTTGATACTCACTGCTGCGACCCTCCGTAGGCACAACGGGCAATCGAAGATCGAGACGGCACCACGTAAGTGACATGGAACTAAGGGAAACGAAAAAAATAAAAAAGAATTTGTTTGTTGCCGTCGCCCATGCTGCCAGCCAGCACATCAGATTCTTATGTCGCCGAATTTGAGCCGCAACGAGGACCCCCCCACTCCTTTGATCAGTGCCCTTGGCATTTGGAGAGTGACCCACTCATCGGCGTAGCCTTCTGCTGGCAGAATGATCATATCAAAATATCGCTCATTTTCGGGATTTTTACTTAACCATCGCGGCTCCGGTGCTCCCAGCTGAGCGGCATGGCAAGCAGGCAACGCGCAGACTGAAAAATGCGCCGTGTGCGTGGCACCGTTAGCTATCTTCCACCTCGTCAAGATCATACTGACCCACGGCCCGATTCCACACACACATCGGCCCTGCAAACACGACCTTGTACGACCACTCCGACGATCGCTATGAAAAACCATCCTTGCGACAAATTACGATTACGATACGGCACCGCCGCATGGCTATTACCCTGACAGGGTGGCGTAAGGTCATCATCTTCCAGCACCTGCCATCAACTCTCAGCAGCCTTCCCGTGGGCGTCCCGAGGACATGCTTTTTTTTTTTGTCTACTGGTCCAGACTGTCCCATATCTGACTCCTCATCCCACCCCGCCCTGATCTCAGTTTTTCTGTGCCGGTCCATTGAACTGATTCATTGAGGTTAACGGCGTCGCTGGATGGGGGCAACAAACTCAAAAACGCTCTGTATATTCAGCTATCTTCGTCCTGCTCTCCTCCTCGGACGCATTGTATCACACGCGATCGGAGATTTGCCTTTCTTGGTGTAAACTTTCTATCTCAGTTTGGTAAGCAAGATCCAATCTCACGATAACCAGATTCAGCATTACCTTGGTGCACTCTTACAGAGATACTGTACTCCAGCTGCACGGTTTACCTTCGCGCGTTCTGACTCAAAGTAGAGCGACAAATCTGCTGTGCTTGCTGTACGCATTGCCACATCCCAACCGGTTCGTAGTCCGGAAGACGCGGAACGCTGGCCGCGTGCTGTGAGAAAAAAAAAGGAGTTGAAACCTCTCGGCGCCGCACGCCTTCCAAGTCTGTTTACGCACGGGCCGTAGCTGTCATAGTCTGACCGTCAGCTCTCTATAGCTTGTCCCCGCCAAATTCGCCGCCGTGGCTTCTCATGGCACGACTGCCATCTTTCGTTGCGTAGACTACATCGTTTCTGATTTGTCTGCAGATCTCGGACAACGCAAGCCTTGAGCTAAGATATCTCTCACAGCAATGGTTCCCCTTCAATTTGTCCAAGTGCTCCACGATGCAGTACTGTTCCACATAGTGGTCCAATTGTCGTGTACTTTGTGGGGCGTTGTCGTGACAATTTTCAGGTTCTTCGCATCAAATTTTGGTTTCTCTTGCCATGGCGTTGCCCAGCAGGCCAACAGAAGGGACACCTTCTACCCAGGCACCGAGGTTTCTTCTGTTGCATGCACCTTCTCCGGGTAGCACGTGGCAAGCTGTTGTTGCCTGCAGGGACGACTCAATCTAATGAGTAGGCGCTAACACTTGCCACGTGTTACCCCCGTCTTTGTCGGATACCGACGCCACGGTCCGCTCTCTCTCTGTTTTTATCGTTATCGATATGTAACATGGGCAAAGTCTCCATGTTGTCTCCAGAAACGTCGGCTTGGCAAGTTTGGCCTCTCCTGAAGGGTCTTTGGCAACACACCGGACTGAGAAGTCGAAGTCATCGAAGCCTTTTTCCAACTCCGAAGACCGCAGTGCCGCCCTTATAACTCTAACATCTATTTGGGTAAGGAGAGCCCGGCACTCCGTCACTCCTTGTCGCTGTGCAACTCTGCCTGTTACCTTCCGTCTGGTCACGACCCTCATCATCAAAGTCACCATCCTCACTACAACGTAAGTCCAATTTCCACCGATGGGTGGCTATTCCGAGATAGCGCAGCTACGGGGCCATGTGGCTCACGACAAATTTCAAACAATTTCTCAGCTGCACCATTAACCCGAATCGTGATCTTCGTCCAGGACCCGTCACCGGAAGCCGTGCACTTACGACCGCGGTTCTGTGGGTACCGTGCGGTTGACCGTTATGGCTTGTCCTACTCCGCAGCTTGGCCCCTTCAGCTGTGCACTAGGGCTAAGGGTTTCGGTCCGGGTGAAGCGAGCATCTTCAGCGCATTCGAAGTTTCGGTCGCCGAATCTTCCTACGCCCACATCAGCAAACGGAACCACCGGTACCACCTTGAGTAACGCAGTAGGTATGTGCTAGTCCTGTGTAATGTAATATCTATGCTACCTCCCAGCGTAGCGCCCACACCTCACCATCATGTCTGTCTTATTTCAGGTGTTGAGCTCTAATTGGATTTTTCCACTACGACTGCAGCTATTGGCGTCGAAGGTCGAGATGCCACCGACCTACTCTTTGCTGATTTTATGACTTATGTTCCAAGCTTGGAAATGAGCGTCAAGCGGTGCTGCCGCCGTGACCGTGCCAAGTATTGCCCAGGCTTCTGATTTAATCCCAATATCTCGCGGACGTCGTACTGCATGCCTGTCATCAATTTCACCTTTTGACGGACAGCGTGCAAGTCCCTTATAGAGCTACTCGGACCGTTCTTTATCGACGATGCGGTGAATGACCAGGTGATCTTTGGGACTTGCTCGGGTCTCGCCAGTTGTTTCTTGATCGTACGTCAATCATATCAGGATCAGCGCGTGTCAGCAGCATGATGATCGAGATCGACAATGAAGGAAGCGGAAAGTAACTTGACAGTGTCGTCCGCGATGTCACTCCGCTCCACACGAGTCAACAACTACGTTGGCATCTAGGTCACCGAATGACCATCGTGTGTAACAGGATAGGTGCATATGGCCTTACAAGACATTATAAAGTTATACAGCGGCACCACGAAGGCAAGCCAGAGCAATGCCAATCATAAGGCGAGGAATTTTGGGCCACTCACTGGCCGTGACCTGAAATCCCAACGTTATTATGAAAGAGTATGCGTAATAGCCAGTGAAACTCGCGTTTGGCGGAAGCAAACTTCAGGGTCCTCTTCAAATAGTACATATCAAGTCCATGTTCCTAACCCCGAGGTGACCTCGCTTTTCACTCCAGGTGGCTTATATCGGGTACGTCTTATCATGCCTTGGTGACTTCGTTGTGCTCACTTGCAATCTGCTGGTGCTGCAGCACATGGGAACGAACGAGCGAATGCCAGGGTCGTGCGGGAAGTGTGAGGTTCGACGATAGATTTGGTGAGCATAATGCATCACTAATGCCCCTCTCCGAAGCCGGCCGGCCAGGAGGCGTCCGCAGTTCCACAGAACATGTTCAACGCGAAAATGGTGGGGTTATGGCATCTCCGCATGTACACAGTGCCATAAAGCGCCCTTCTTCTAACTGTTTGCCCCGCATATTTCTCCGAATCACCGGAGACGTGGGCCGGTTTTTTTTTTCCATCCAGGATCCCACCCATTTCTAGGCAAGGAAGGCGAGGACTCTAGGACAGTAGCGGTTAGCATCTATCAGGTCACAATTTATTTCCGAAGTCATCGGCGTCGGGGTCTGTTGGGGGTATTACTTGGTCTTTCCCAGGAATATTCGGGTGGTAGACGATGTTTTCCATACTCAATCGCCCCGCCGTCGAATATCCAAAACGATGCTCTACAGGATGGCAAGGTTTGGACGTGTACGACGCATGGTATGGCCGTAAGCTCTCGCCAGGGTTGGTCTGCACATGTTGTTATGTCACTGATACCAGAAAACCAGTTGGCATTCGTGTTTAATCTGTCAGCTGGCAGCTATTCACAGAAGACAGGTGTGGGGCCTCGTTGGTTCCCAGGAGTATCTTAAGCAGACGCATGCAGACTTCTGGGGCACCCTAGCGACACAGCACGATCATGGAACGACTTTAATTCGTCTCTGACCCCGAGTTGGGCCCAAGCACTCGCCAGAAATATGCCGTACCGTGTGTGCATATTCAAATTATGGAACTCCATTACATCCCAAGCAGTTTCTGCAAGCCATGAACCCATCATTTCCGACGACCCAGCTGCGGCAAGAATCCAAGAAGCGATCAAGCCGTACGTCAAAATCTCGTACCATTAACGTTGGTCTAGGTAGGCAGTCTGCAGGCGTGTCGATCGCTCCATGCGATAAGCACAGTGTGGTCGAAACCGTGGAGTATTGTCACTGGCGCGAGTGTGATCCTTGCGGACCCCATCCAGGGCTAGGGTGAAAAAACTTTTGGTAATTGCTTTGCAATCCCTGAACAGGCCTACATGTGAGCAAGTAGCATCAAGGTGAACCGTCGGTTTAAGTGGATCAATTTCATGCCTTTAGCGAAAAGAGCACAAAGACCAACCGCAGCACAAATTTCCGTTCGTTGTCTGACAGCTGGCCCCCGGTTTGACCGTCAGGAAGCACGAGGGTATGACCGTGTCCATGCCCAACTTCAAGAAACTAAATCGTTGAATATTCCGGACTCTCAAGACAATGTTGAATACTGGTCAACACTCGGCGGATGTCGACGTGTAATTCTTTCTTTGCCACATCCAGGAAAGTTGCAACGGCTCCAAAAGACTTTAGCCAAGCCCGGTGAACGGACCTCCAAATGTCCACATACCTCTAGAATGGTAAGTAAGGTCAAACCAAGTCCCTTGACATTGACTTAACATCTCCATAGGCTTCGCGACCAGGCTGAACCGTCGGCAGGCCGTTAGTCTCCCCTAGGCAAACCAAAGACTTGAGAAAAGACAGTTATTTCCCCTCAACTCTGGACCGCGGTATGCCAATGGATGTCAGTGGTAGTATGGTTGTCAGCTCGTAGCAGCTCTGCTGGACACCCTGAAATTCTTCCCCGTCAAGACCAGAAGATTGTTCAATGTGCAACGAGGCAAGCGCAAATCACTGACCGGAGCTGGGCCTCTCTGAGAACGAGTGTACGTAATTGTAGGAGTCGCAGTCTTTGGAAACCTTGGCAATATAACTGTACATTTCAACCTCGACCAGGTGCCCGATTCTCCTTGCATCTCCCATCATCATCTGTACACCCGAAGTTTCAGGAAAGGGGGAAGAATAAGCAAGTGCCATAGTCTGCCATCCCAGTATTGCAGTGGGCCTCCCGCTCCACACCCAGCTCCTTTACATCACTACAGAACGTTCTACTCCTTCACGACTCGGTGCATAGTGATCCAAGTGTCAGTTGAAAAAAAAGGGGGAAATCCGAAGTATATACAGGTGGTTAGATGTGCTGTGTGGTATATATATATACCTCCCTCCGTAGCATAGATGTGTATATACGTATAAAGGTGCAAGTGTAGGTAGGTTGCCAAACGTGGGGCTCAGACTAAGAGGACGGTTGCAAGTATGTAGTCTCTGGGACGAGAACAAGGTGGAAAAGCCACGGGGATAAGACCATAACGGCACAAGTAGAATGCGAACAATCAAAGGAATGGTTAGAGCAAGATGAAGGTGCAAGTTGAGTAGAAAAGATTGCCGTGCCACGCAAGGCAGAGGATGTAAGCAATGACTGAGTGAGCGTGAGGCTGAGGGTATGTTGGTCGTGATGAGGTGACACGAAAACAATCGTACAAAGGTGTGAGGTATCACATTCCGCGAGAAAAAAAAACGGGGAGAAGTGAAAGAGAAGAGAAGCAAAGAGAAAATGGAAAGCGATAGATGTCGGTATTGGAAACGGATAATGTCATGATGTGAGCGAAACTTGTACTCGTACAATATTCCCAGAAAATCGAAGTGGAAACCGTGCAAGAAAAGAAAATAAAGAAAAGAGGAAAGACGGGGCCGGTGTCCATCGTGCGACGATCCATGTGTTTGTCCACGGTCATTCCCAGGGGCGCAGTGAAGAGGTCTGCCTCATTACGCGTCCGATGTCGGTGGTGCGGGAAAACCAATTGACTGGAAGGCAGATCAGATGTTCTACTGGAATGGCGAAAATAAGGAAAGCTGGCACCAATATAGTGGATTACGATCAGACCTTTTTGCGCAGCACGGTTGACATCGACACAGGGAAAATCGGGGGGCGGAGGAGCGGAACTGCACAGCACGTGGTACAACGTTGACCCCGCGGAAACCCCTAATACCATGTGGCCGAAGGACGCAGCAGTCGTCGGGCGCAACGAGGACATGACATGGATAAACCGAACAACACAGGAAAGGAACTTTTCCGCCGATCGCACCACACATAAGAGGCGCACTTGGGAGGGACCTACGCGGGTGTGGACCTTCGCACACTAGCCCAGCCAACCGTACAAACCTCCAACCTACTACAGGACAAAAAGCCACCACACTATCATGTACACAGCCACATCATGCACTCCACGACATGAGCTTGCTCAGCTCACGTTTCGTCAAGCCTCTACCGTGTAGGGGTCGATGGCATCCTTATCCGGCTTGTACCATTCGTCCGATACGTCATCCCCGTACCCGTTCTTGGCTTCGGCTTGGGACCTTCTCCCGTAACGGGGCTAGAAAGGGGGCTCGATCCCGGTGAAACACCGACACCGCTGGCCTCACTTTGAGAAGCCAATAAGAGCGTCTGCGTGCCCCCCGGTGACACGGGCCCAACCTTTGCATTTTGGGTAGCTGAACTAGTCGAGAGAGTCCGTAGCTTGAGCTGGTCATGTACGTTCCTATTGTATGTGAGGATCTGCCCGGGCCGGGGAAGTTGCTCGCCAGGCTGTAGACCCTTCTTGACGTCATGGTTAGGCATCCGCGACAAGAAGGGGGATTGTGAACGTGTCGAGTCAGATAACGAGGTCGTAACGGGTGTAGGCGATGTAGCGGATCTCGAAGGGACGAGTCTAAGGGGCCGTGGTAATTGTCCCTGACCGAGTCCTGTCATAGGTGATGTAGCCAATGGCGATGTGGCAGTAGATACAGGTGCCGAGGACGGGAACGTGAGAGACGGCCGAGGCTTCGAAACCGGAGACATTGCTGACAACGACGGTCGCGGTATTCCAAGTGAGGGGCGAGGCGTCGATGTACCTGCGGCAGAGGGTGTAGTAGACGTATTTCTTGGTACAGGGGAAGGACCCCTCGATGTATTACCCTCGCCATTTGTCACCGCCAGACCTGACTTCGTCGACACGGAAGACGAATTAGAGTATGTTCGTGGACGTTGTGTCGCGCTTGGTGCCCTGAGGCCAAGACTAGGGGGGTACTTGCCCTTCGGGCCAGCATCACGGCCATTAGCAGTTGCAGCCACAGGGCGGGGAAGAGGAGGAAGACTCTTGTCCTTGTTCCATGCGGCTGCGCTCGGAGTCGTACCTACTCCCCGTCCGCTTTTGCCATTGTCGACCTGGTGAGGCTGAACACCTTCTGTGCTCTCTGGTGTAGCGGGGAAAGACAAGCTGGTTGAAGAGGCGGTGCTACTTGGCGTATGAGGCTGATCTCCTCCTTGGGTCCCATTTCCACCACCGCCTTTGACAGCATCCAAACTTGCGCGGTCAAACACGGCACGCGTAGGCGTCACACCATCATCCTGCTCCGGAATACTCACTGCCAGCCCATGATGTCCGTACCCATTATCGCGGGACAGACTGTTTGTCCTACCCACAGGCTCATAGGAACTCGACGACGAACTTGTGCGCATACGCAAGCCAGAAGCAGGAGCAGACATCGTCGAGTAACTGCTATACCTGGAGCCGGACCCCGAAGTGGTACTGTACGTGCTGCCAGAGCGACTGACACTCACGCCGCCTGCTCTGCTGCCGCTCCTCGACGGTAGACTGCGTGACGCGACACCATTAGAGTGGCCAAACTCGTCGATGGTAGAAAGAATGCAGTCAGTAACGGATTCGCCGGCTCCTTCGTACTCGTCCACTTCACGTAGGACGCTGTGCGATATCGAGCGAGACAGCGGGTGCGGCAAGCACGGTTGTGAATGGGAGGACCTGGAAGACTGGATCGAAGAGGAAGATGTACGGTGAGTAAGGACAATCCGGGATAGCCTGCGCGTCAGTGCGGATGGTGCGTCTTCGTCTTCGCTAGATTAGGAAGGAGGATTAGCACGGTCGGTCACATACAGGAAAGGAAACCACAGGAATGCCCCGAGAGGGCTGGCAATGAAGCCCGCAGATCGGATCAGAGGGTGCTATTGAGGAAATCCACCCACCTATCACTCCATCCCAGACCGGTGGTGAGGCCAATACCACCCTTCAGCAACTTCCCATCGCGGTGTCTCGTCCGTCTCTTCGGTGTATCTCTCGAATCCTTGAGATGTTTGGACGACGTACTGGCCAGCGACACATTGGAAGCATTGGAGAAGTAGGACGTATGCGACACGTCCGAGATCATGCTCATCCGGTTTAGGGAGTCAGAGCTGAGCTGCGGAAGTAATTTAGAATTGGGCGAAAGCATGCCGTGGCGTAGCATGAGATGACTGTATGACCGTCAGCATTGGTAGATGAAAAAGAAAAGAAACTCTTGGAACACTCACGGCAGGGGCGTGTGCAGATCAATACTTGAGTCCGAACCATACCCATCGTTATCTTCGCCAAGCACTGTACCTGTCTCCCCCTCAGACTGACCTTCTCCACGAACCCCAGATTTACCCCAGCCAGTCCTCGTGCGCGTGGGACTTAGTTTCGGCACAGGAGGTGGCACGGTATCTGAACTTTTCCGGCTTCTGGTACTCAGTGCTCTCTCCCTCCCGAAGCTTGATGTACGGGATCTTGGTTGCGATGGCGTCGACCGTTTACGTGGGCGGGGAGTCAGTGAAATAATTTGTGATAGTTCGGGAGAGGAGGAACGTAAACGAGACTGCGCGTCGCCACGATCGACACCGTCAGGTGCGTTAGGGTGGTTTTGCTCGCCATTGATGCCGTTGTCGTTCTTGTCGACATCGCCAGCGTGATTCATGGCGCTCTGGTCTGTGGGAGAACCAGGAAACACGTGTACGGGCGATACGGATGCCTTGCTCGGCTTGCGAGGAGTATGGGTGTAAAATGGCCCTCCTTTGCTTGACCCTACGGAATGGGGAATAGGGGGAAAAGAAGGAAATGTGCGTAATTCGTCGCCGTCGCCCTCGTTATCTAACTTCAGCGCATTTAGATCGCTCATATCAATGCTCGCAATCGAGTCTTCGCCATAAGCATTTCCCGATACAGGCATGGATGTGCCTGCACTGGATTTACGGGATGTGCTCGGACGAGCGATTGCCGGTGCCAAGGTAACGGTGGTTTCAAGGGAAAGAGTTGGTTTCGATGATTTGTCCCTTGCGCCCAGGGGAGTCACGCTCGGAGGCGGCGGCGAATTTACAGACACTGGCGGCGACGCTGCACTAGCTGGGGGCGAGCGTGTCGCTGTTAAGGAAATGAGCGACTAGACAAAACGGATAAAGTCGACAGGACGTACGACACTGAGAAGGGTGTTCGACTTCGGTACCAGGCTCCTCCTGGATGACTTCACCTTGTCCCTGTTCGTGTGTCACGGCGGAATAGGTGGTATTCCGGAGAGAAGAAACAGAGCCCTTCCTTGGTCTACCCTGCATCACGGTCTGACCTGGTCCCTGCCCGTCAACAGACCTCCTCGGAGGGTTTTCAGAGACACTGGCAGGAGAAGTGGGTCGAGTCATTTGTAGCGACCGACGAGTCCCCAACAAATCCGAGAGCAAGACGGACGAAGGACCCGGGACAGGAGGAAGAGGCGCAAGAGGGGGTGGCGTTAACGGGAGGTGGATGCTTGAAGGACCGGGAGTAGAAGGGGGAGGTGCCAAAACCGAGGCGGGGAAGGATGGGGCGGCGGGGGTAGCTGGTGATGGTGGGATGTGACTCGGTGGGATAGGGAAGGAGTCGAGGAGGGCGGGGACGGGTGTGCGACGGGATGTGGTCCTGGGGGATGGAGATGCTCTGCCATGTGGGGTGCGCTGTGATTCAGAAGAGACACGTCTATTAGATTGGGAATGAGTGCGAGCTGGTAAGAGCGTGCTTGTGCTAGGCCGAGGGTGTGCAGCATCCGAAGACAGCGAGGGTCTTGGACTACTGGGAGTGATTTTCGTGGCAGACATGATCGATGTGTGGGATGCCACCGTCGTTGATGCCATTGCAGTGATTAGCTCACGGGTGCTTCTTCTTCGCCCCTGGCGTTACGCAACGAACCACGGACGTCGAGAAAACCCACCCCAGCCAAACGACGAAGGGGGCGATCGCTCGGAACGAACGAGCGCGTCTCAACCACGAATGGACAAGACAAAGGCGACGAAGCAGCCGTTCAAATGCTGAGGAACTGGGTTTTGCTCGGAAAAGACATGCTCAAATATTCTTCTCACGCTCATAGCCTACTCCTCATTTCCGTTTCCTATTCGGGAATAGATAGGGACTCGCCATCAGCTCTGATTGGGTCAGTCAGTTGATGGCCTGATTGGGTTTCTTTTTCTTTTTTCCACTGCAGGACACTCGAACGACGGGCGACTTTGGACGGATGGCAGTGGTCAACCCAGGTTCGCCGCTTCCGCTCGACGACGGTTGCCGACCCCGTCGCATCACAGGTCCACTTTTGGAAACGGTCGTCCGACACGTTCGCAGTCCAGTGCCACGCCTTTGGCAACCGCTACCGCTCCCGACCGCCTATGTTGTGCAGTACCTTGGTATTGAACAAACTTTCAATGAACACTACTGACAGCGACAGGCTGGGCTTGTCATTCCAGTGTCAACCGCCACCCGTCAACTCCTTTCATAAAAATCCCACAACAAACGTATGTACCAAGTACCTACATACTACGATTGGAACATCGTTTCAGTGACGGTGCATGTGCACTTGGTGCATTTTACTAAGAGGTTTTCCTGGTATGGGTTCCGACAAGAATGGAGGTGCCTGGTCATGCGAGTCCGTGGAGCCCATCTCCATTCCCCGATCTGAATATGTGACATGCATGTCTGCCGGTGTTGCCGTCATGACGGGATGATCTACACACTTCACGAGCCCTGCCAGATGGCGATATTATTGACCATTCGACTTCGGGACTGCCGAGCCACATAGACAAGTGGTCTCTCCACGTCAAGAAGTTTGTGGTGTCCGGTTGTAGAAGCCTCTTTGCCGTCGGGTGCATTATCTGAAGGTGGTGAGATGTGGTTATGCGTCATGGGTGGCATAACGTTGGCCTATGCTTAAAAATGTAGTTCAAGTGTAATTTATCTCGAGCGTTTAAGTATTCCGAGCGGAGATGCGTGACAGAGAACACACCACCGAAGAAGCAAAGCCGAAAAAGAAGACGACGTGCGGAAAGTAGCGTAAAACTGATCCGACGACCCACTCATGTGACCAGCTGATCGAGTTGAAGAGCTGGCATTGCCCTGAACTGGATCCTTGAAAGCGTTGCTGTATGACAAGGCACCGAGTGTCAATGGCGTAGATATTCAAGCACACTGGTGACCGCAATCATCAAGTTCACCGACAGCGGTGGTGAATGGCGACCTTATCACGATAGCGCCGCCTCGGACCCGCTTCTATCGAGCACTCTTGTACCTCACACCATCGACCCGCACCGGATGGACACGCATTTAAAACTGAAGCGAGCTTACTTCGAGCGTAACATTAGTGAGCTAAAAGAAAGCCACCACAGAATGTGGAAATGGACAACTTATCGGCACGCTTCGAGGAACGTGCACGCGACAATTGAAATAATAGGGTCACGTGACCCTTTAAATGAGACGCGTGCCACTGCTGGTCATGCGCGTCGTGGCTTGAACTCAACTCTCATCTCGTCTCTTTTCTACTGTCCAATAATCCGCCATCGATGGAAGCCAAGTGCGTTTAACTTCATCTCAGCATGACTATCCTCTCAATGTTTGCGGCATATGTAGACGGAAGCAGCTCCTTAAGGACTCAAATCTCTTCCCTGAGTTCTTCAAGCCGGGTCAGAGGAAACCGTCTGGTCAACCTCCTACGAGTGCCATTGTGAGTTGTGTATCTATATCATAGCCGAAATGGCTCGTTCCTGTGCTCAAGCCGTGCATGGTACTAGTCTATCGCATCATCTGACACGAGCGAATCACCCTCGGCATCCTCGTCTGCATCATTAACTAGCGCTCCGGTTGCGCCAAGGGTCGTCAAGCACAACAAGGGACCTACCATTGTTATCTCCTCTGATGAAGGAAGTGAAGACGAAGACAAAGAAAGGTACGTAATCGAGTGATCTTATGCTCTCAGATGAGATAATAACACTTTGCTTCGACAACGCCGGTGATGTAAATGACAACCCACCCTCCAGGACAGTTCCTGAACAACTGGGGAAAGGACAGCAACCTCTGGGTGCAGCCCACCCCTCTGTGTCACGAGATAACGTGGCGCACACCGTGGAACGCGCTCAGCCACGTATCTCCCCACAGTGGAACAGTGTTCCAGCCCCAATCGAGTTACCCACAAAAAAACCTTTCCCTTTTAGTTTGAATGCCCCCAACGACGACGACGCTGAAGTCTTCCATATTCCGGATGCGAAAGACACCTACGATCCCTATATGACAGCGGGGGACGCCGAGAAGGCATTCCTAGCACTCGTCGAAGGTACCGTCGCCACCACAGATGACGGTGTCGAGATCGACATGAAACAGGCAGTGGTGGAGGGTTTCACGGACGGTATCATGCTATTGCCACACCAGGTTCTGGGAAGAATCTGGATGAGGGAACGAGAAAGTGAAAAGAAGTTGGGTGGTATTTTGGCAGACGACATGGGGTGAGTTCAAAACAATCGTAAAAAGTGACTGGATTATATAATGCCTTGCAGTCTCGGGAAGACAATCCAAACGCTTACACGTATTGTCGAGGGGCGCCCGAAAAAATCGGACAAGGCAGATGGCTGGGCGCCCAGTACGCTGTGCGTGTTTCGTACCCACGTACCTGTTCGCGTGGCACTCATCCCCACGAATTAGAGTTGTCTGTCCTGTTGCGCTCGTATCTCAGTGGGCCTCCGAAATCAAAAAGATGGCTATCGGGCTACGTGTCATTGAGCACCACGGTCCGCATCGGACATCTGGTTCGTCCATTCCTGCCTTCGACGGCAGAATCCGTTTTGAATAAAATACACCTGCCGGCAGACCCACTGAAGTTGCAACAGGCGCACGTCGTAATCACATCCTACAGTATCGTCTCGTCTGAATATGCCGCGTATGCTCCCGAAGTGAAGGACGAGTCGAAAAAGTCGAAATCCAAGAAATCAAGCAAATCCAACGGCGGCGGCGGCGCAGGGGCTGAGTTCGACTCGGATTCGTCGGAAGACTTCACGAGGAAACTGAAGGCGAAGACTAAGGCAGGGAAGATTAAGGATGCTCTATTCGGGGTGCAGTGGTATCGGATTGTTCTCGGTAAGTTGTGATTCCAAATGTACATGGGCACCCCACCTTGAATCCCTCGTTTCTTGGCGGTTGTGTAGATGAAGCCCACAATATCAAAAACCGCAATACCAAGACTGCAGTGGCCTGCTGCGCCTTGGAAGGCAAGTACAGGTGGTGTCTCACCGGAACTCCCATGTACGTCTGCCGCCTTGTCCTATCTACTCCAGTTGACAGACCCATCCTTCCCACCCAAAAAACTAATGTGGTAAATCTAAAGGCAGAACTCGGTGGAAGAATTGTACTCTCTAATAAAATTTCTCCGCATCCGCCCATTGAACGATTGGCAAACTTTCAACGAGCAGATTGCAAAACCAGTTAAAGGTGGATACCCCAATAGAGCAATGAAGAGACTTCATGTACGTTCGTGCTGTCGCACGTGGAACACACTTTACCTACCTGATCCATTACTTCCAAGGTCGTCTTGAAGGCCATCATGCTCCGCCGGACGAAGAACCAAATCTTGAACGGGAAACCTCTACTCCAACTTCCTGACCGTAACCTAGACATCATTGAATGCCAATTCGACCCAATGGAGAAAGAGTTTTATACCCGCCTAGAGAACCGTATGAATTCCGAAGTCAATAAACTAGTTAGGGAAAGCGAGAATGTCAACTATACCCACGTGTTGTTACTCTTGCTTCGGCTGAGGCAAGGTGAGTACATTTAGAAGGATTCCTTCTGCTACTCTTACCGCGAACCACACGTGGACGATTTCCCTGACCTACCCTTTAGCGTGTAATCATCCATCCCTGGTTTCAAAGGACTATCGCGCCGACGGGGACGCTGCGGATCCGAAGCCTACCAAAGATGACGACGACGACGTAGATGGCCTAGACGAACTATTTGGTCAGATGGGGGTCTCAAACGGTAAAAAGTGCCAGTTATGCCAGACCGCGTTCGTGCATGGTCCCTCCTATCCCGAGCTTGTTCATGCTCATGGTTGGCTGACAGACTTCCCGCTGGAAAACACTCGACGCACTGCGACGCCTGTGCTTCATTGGCTGTTACGTCTGGTCAAAAGTCCAGTAGCTCAAAAGACCCCAAGCTCCCTCCCGACTCTGCGAAAATCCGAAAACTACTAGAAATTTTGAAAGAGATCGACGAACGTTCCGGAGGGGAAGAGAAGACCATCATATTCTCGCAGTTCACGAGCATGCTGGATTTGATAGGACCGTTCTTGGATGCAGAAGGGGTGAAATATGTTCGATGTCCGTTGACGGGTCTTACCTTTTCTTGGCGCAATGTGTTGACTTGCTGTTGGGTAGATGACGGCAAGATGCAAAAGGATAAGCGAGAGGCCAGCCTCGAGAAGATCAGGACCAGCAAGAGTACGCGGTGCATATTAATCTCCTTCAAAGCGGGAAGTACTGGTATGACCCTCTTTGAAAGTACTTCCATTCTGGTCATTTATATCGCTACAGGCCTCAACCTGACTGCATGCAACAATGTCATCCTGGTGGACATGTGGTGGAATCCTGCGCTCGAGGTGTGTTTAAGTGATGAAAGAAGTCTTTCATCATGTTCCTTACACCTCATGCTTTGCGAATGTCACACAGGACCAAGCATATGATCGTGCCCATCGGCTCGGACAAACGCGAAATGTGAATATCTACAAGCTCACGATACCCGACACTGTAGAAACGCGCATCCTGCAAGTGAGTTGCCCTGATATATTGCTCGAGACGACCTTGAGCCACTCTGACCTTTTCTTTTTCGTATTGTAGCTACAAGATGCCAAACGGCAATTGACCACGGCAGCACTCAGCGGTGACAAGTTGAAGAATATGAAGCTGGGAATGGATGACCTGCTGGCGCTATTTAGAGGATTTGATCGGGATGGCGACGATGATTGAGAGATCTGTGAAGGGATATACATACATATATCTGTTGCGCTTGGCAAGAATAGTGCGATCTATTGTCCTCTCTCCTTGCTGCTGGGCAGCGTGATTTGTCCTCGTTTGTTAAAATGTAAATCATCGCAATACCTTGGGTTCATTCGTCTCCAAACTAAACCCCAGATTACTTGCCGGACCTGTAGGAGTCTCTGGTCCCACAACCAAGAGTCTGTCGAGCCTTGAGCTTGCCAGGTGGTTGCGGCATTAGTGAACTTCCAAGTCAGAGCGTGCCTTGCCTGATACGTACATGCCCGAATTTAGAGTAGGTGGGCGACCTTCCTCCTGATCCCTTGAAGGGATGCATCAGCCTGGCGGGCGTCCGGAAAGACTCGTTATCCGAGTTCGTCAAACCTAAAGGCCTCATGCACGAGGAATGGAATCCAATTGTCAGGCGAATAGTTGTATCGCCGACCCGTTAAATGAGTGGGTGTCGTAGTGCCAGTGGCACATGATCTGCTGCAACAAAGCGGCGCATGTACGTACCAGGTAGAAAGGTATTAAGCAAGGGCTGGGCTTTCCACTGGCACAGGGCCTCATCAGGAGTACGACGTAAGTATTTAATTACTTTCCCGGTTTTGACCGTGTCCGGCGGCAAGATAGACGGATAAGACTTTACATAAAACAGTGATGGTGAGGCCTCCACGACGCCGAACCAGAGCAATGCCAACGGACATCGAAGAACACCAAACTATCCTGCTGGCCAGGCCGTGGTAAGGAAAAGAAAAGCGGTGGAAGAGACATGTCAAGGGATACAAGACAGAATTTAGGACGCAGCGGGATTAGGGGACGGGCTCCCGGCCCGGCGTGGGGCCGAGGGGGCCTTGTATGACCTGGTGGGTTCCCCATCATGGCACCACTCCACCATCCAGCGCCTCTTTTTCGATCTAAGATCAACTCGTGCAAGAGTCCTTCCGTGAACTACCTTTCGCAAGGTCTCCCTACTTGGTGTATACGCTTGCTACTTGCTGCCACTTCTCAATATGACCCACCTGCAGTCACCAGAAAGTATGATAAGTTTTCGCTGTCCGGTGTTATCGGGATGCCTCGCCGGTTTCTCAAAAGTTTTGGGCCCTGGGAATGTTGATAGGAATAAACTGACTTATAGTTCCGATCGTTTGCATTATCGTTATATGGGCGGACAACGTCCTTCTGTTCTGGATCATGGCCATTGAGCACTGAACCTAATGTGTAGGCTCTGCGACAAGGTGAGTCAAGGGGCTCTCCTAAAACAGATGCAGATTCGCGACACATGGCAGCTTTCCACGATTCGAAGTGGGTTTGACTTCTTACAAATGGAAGTCGTCGGCATGTAGAAGAAAGCGTGCGGTATCTTTCGATCCGAGGTTCACGCAGGTTCCTTCATTTTACGATGAGCAGCGATCGCAAACTCGTCACGACGGACGGTCGTGCCTCATGTTCCATGGGTCATGTGTCATGTAAGGTATGCATTATCGCACCTTCTTTGCAGTGGTGCTACGTAACAGATACGAGGATATGAGCGTCAAGTGAGAGAGGTAAGTGTGATTTCATCTCGAAGATTGATCAACTTCTTCCAAATCCCGACTTTGGGGTGGATGGGCGTAGACCATGTAAGTAGAGAACTTTGAGACCGTTTAGGACCTTTCGCACACTCCTTTCTGAAAAGTGGTCCGATATTATTATCTTGCTGCCGTTGGGAAAGATTGTTGGTATTGTTCCCACCAGTTTGATTGGCTGTTTGTTGTGATACTTGTAGCGAGAGTCTGGCAAGTCTTTTCTTTTGGGCCATCGTATACGAATCGACCCCTCGAGTGCAGCACACACGGCTAGGAAGTGCGAGCGATTTGTTCCCGTGGTGGCTATTCGAATATTCATGGGTACTCAAAGATAGCGCTCCACGATCCATGTGATCGACTTGCATGTACGTTCTCTTAAAAGAGGTCTGATGCGCTTGCTTATTTTAATTTTAGCTCTGCCAGTTGTACACTTTCAGTACTTGAGACCAAGCCAGATGCGTACATGCACCATGGCGTAGGCAGAGCTGATTCGTCTCACGTTCAGGGAGCGGTAGTTGGTAATCAGCGCCTCCTCTCGTGCTTAAAATAAGTCATTGGAAGTTCAAGATGTCAAGGATACGAAGGCCATCACAGGCCGAGAGCCGGATGCTTTGAGTCGGAACTTATCCGACGTAAGGGCGTGCTGGCAGGGGAAGTGTTGATATATGTACTTTTGTAGCTGCAGGTGTAGTTTATTGGAGAGAGAGAGGGATTGGATTGTGTGTGAGGTGGGGCCGAGACGACAATTACCGAGGAACTTTGGTTACGTACCCAGCCACCGCACCTAGAACCCGGGACGAACCGACGACGTTGATCATCACGGCGATGAATGTCAATATGTACTTAATCGCTGGAAGAGGTTAAGCACCGAGGTTGGTTCGCTTAACTTGTCTCTCTCCTGCCAAGTGCACTGGCTGAACAAGGGGGTTGACCTGACCAGGAACTGACCTTGAACATGCGGAGGAGGCGAGGGGCATAATCAACCAACCATGTGTGATCGGTTAGTTGTGGGACCAGGGACCTCTACAGGTCCGGCAAGTAATCTGTGGGTTTATTTAGGAGACGGGCGAAATACACTGGGATATACTTGGTCACGAAGGGACGTGTCAAGTGTAAAAATATGCACACAGTGTGCGGCTGTGTTACACCGTCGAGCACGCATCATTTGGCAAAGCCCCAGTCAGCGAGCGGGTCGGGAAGTGGACAAACAAGACACAACACCCAGTGATTCGTCTGCATGGCCATCGTCGTTCGAGTGTACGACGACGACCAAGTCATGAAAGTGCGATAATAAACATTCGGTTGGTCGTGAAACCTGTGCATGACGACAGTGACGGTGACGGAAGCTGCAGACCTGGGCCCGGCAAAGGACTGAGATGCCAAGGTTGGGCTTCCGTGCCTTTAAATATGTTCTAATCCGCCTTGAGGCTGCTGGTTGCAATTATAATCCGAACCTGTCAGAATTTCCCTTCTTTTTCCATCCGCATCCGCCACCTCTTCCTTGTATATGATTGCCATTCCATCCCAGGTATGTGTCCGTACTGTGTGTGTGGTGGTCGTGCTCGTGAATTCACGCTGAACAGTCCCACCAACCGAGGCGTCCTGCCACAGCTCCGGGGTCCATGAATCCTGGCTTTGCACCGTCCCTCTCACCGTCGTCGTCCACTCACGGATCGCGTCCTGTGCGCTCTTCTCCTCTGGCAGGCCCTGTCTTATCCAGGGTCCCTTCTAGGCGCTCTCTCGACGGGTCTACCCGTGACGACGGCGCCATCGATCATGCACGCTCACCCGGCTCATCGACCTTGTCTTTTGTGGGCACCTCTTCTCCGGACGCCAGCACTTCTTCCTTCTCACTCGTTCCCGCTTCGAAACGTGGTAAAGATGGCCCAAAGGATAAAAGTATGTGCACCATAGCTTCTTCCGTGCTCACCGCCTTATCTCAATCCTTCCTTCCCACTTCCTCCTTGGTGCGGACCACCACCTCCTCATCCTCGTTTCGAACCCGTGAATCAAGATTCGTCTGCTATGTCCGCACTCAACTTTTTCCGCCGCCCATCTTCCACCGCCGGTCACTCGTCCACAGGGCATTCCACTGCCTCACACTCTAATTCAAGTGCCACCACTCATTCGTCCATCCTCACTCATTCTACGTCCAGTACTCAGCTCACTCAGTGTTCTACCTCATCCATCGACCCTGCTTTCCCTCCCCCAGCCCTCACACACTCTCGCGCAGAACCTCTCCGTTCTCGTCCAGGCTCCAAGCCAGTGTCGTTCGTCGACGGTGGGAATCCGACAAGCGTTCCACCAAGACCCGCTTCGGTCGTCGACATGTCCTCACACGTTAAGAGACCATTCCCAGTAGTGAGGTCTCACAGCTCTACCCCTACCGCTTCTCCAAGCACGTACCGAAGGTCAACCCTGAACCCGAATGCACCTCATAGATCGAGAACAAGTACAAACGCGGATAATTGGAATCCCCTCTGGGCTTCAGTTACCTCGACTGTACCCACCGATGCTTCGAAGACGCAGGTACCATCCAAGCCGGGTGGACCAGCAAGTGGAGCCGGTAAGAGCCCTTTTGGACCGGCGGAGATACCCCGTTTTTCCCGTGCGACACTTAAGGAGTCGGGAATCGTCATGCCTGTCAGTGCGAAGGACTGGAGGAGAAGGCACAGTGTTGCTCTACCAAGCCCTTCAAGCTCGTCGAATGGCTTGGACGCTCGTGGTGTAGATAAAGGGAAGGGAAAGGAGAGGGAGCAAAGGATCAGCTTCGTGGATAGTGATGCACGAGGGCCGAGGTCTTCTCAGGTTCCAACCGTGCAGGTCGTTCCAGCAGATGCGACACAGCCGCACGCTCACGTTGAGTTGAAAGTACATTCCCCCTCTCCAACACCGGATGTTCATCCAAGCGAGCCGATTGTGACCCCTTCCATTGTGGTAGTAAAGCCAGAGATTGCTGTAACCCCAGAAACCGAGCAGCAGACAGTCTCTGCCACACCGATAGACGAGTCCCGAGTGCTCTCCCCGAAGTCATCCACAAATACCTTCTTCTCGTGCACATCAGATGTGTCCAACAAAACCCCTCCTTCTCCTGCCTCTCTCCCCATCTCTCCCCCTTCACCAACCACCTCATCCTCTCTGTTCCCATCTTCCGACACATCGTCAGAAGAGAAATCCCACTCTGCGGTTCGACCTCGTCCAAGGGCCCGTCGCCAGTCTAATCCGCAAAACATGTCTGCAGGTAATCGGCTTAGCTTTGTCGATGCCATGATGAGGTTATCTGTCGGTTCATTTCGATCATTTGCCACAGCCCAGTCTGAAGAATGGGAAGGAGATAATACATCCGAAATTGAAGGAGACGGGAGCCCGAGGGATGTCGACGATAACGAGGAGAGAGCTGTACTGGCGCGAACGAGGAGTCTGGATGATCTTACGTCATCACCTTTACTCTCCCCACCGCCGTCGTCTCCGGATGTGCAGACACGCGAACACATGGACGTGGAGGAGGCACATGCAATTTCGTATCCGCCCCCAGCCCGCTTCGTGGATCGTCGCCCACGGCGTGTCACTGCTGAGTGGGTAGGCGGTGCACCAAGGGGCGTTACCATGATACCAAATTACACAATTCCCTCCCACGCCGGCGGAAACGACGACGGTCGGGCATCTGTGGTGAGTTTGCGCACTAATGACGGGAACGTGAGTAGGGTAGAGGGTGCTGTTGACGAATGCATAATCCGAGACGAAGTGGACGAGGAGGCCAAGGCAGACGTGCCAGATGAAGGGAACTGCAGAGAACAGAGTATGCCGCTCGTTCTCGCCCAGGCAAGCCAGCCGGTGCGACAACAAACACAGAAAAAGAGGAAGCTCACCAAGTCCAGACCCGCTTCTATATCTGTATCCGTCCATCGTCCAGATTTTCCAAGCACCACACATATGCAGGCAACATCTGAAGAACCTGGGCCCGGAAATACCCCTGCAGCTGCTCCACCAGGGCTGTCGACGCACGGTGCTCCCAAACTTGCTCCGACTGTCCTCTCGACCATCGTTGAAGATGGTTCATCCCATGGACACGGTGGGTCCTCAAGTGGACACGTGCACGAGGAACGCGTCAACGCCGACAACTTGCCTTCTGGTAACGACAGGGAAGATGATGCAGCCAGAAATATTGTTCGTGACACTTCGCATGTTGTAGAATCGATCCCTGCCAAAGCCGTACCCAGTCAGGTGGGTCTAATATCCCCCAAAGGACAAGTGCCATATACCAAGGGGGATATCAAAGAAACTGCTGTGATCGCCAAAGTCGACATAAGTGCCCCCAGCAAGGCCGGCTCAAGCCCCTCTGATGTCGGCACTCCTCCCCGCTCGAAACGGTACAGCTTTCTCCTACCTGTCCTTTCTTTTGGGAAATCGAGGTCGAAGCGCGAGGTGAGAGGTCGGGATGGATCTCCGTGTTCTGCCGGTGTCACTTCGGGCACTTACCAGGCTGGTATAGGTCCTGGTGACGTCGTAGGCGCACACAGGAAAGGCGAGAAAATGAGGAAGAAGCGGGATCCTGACGCTTCTATCCTCCCTGTGGCTCCTAAAGACGTAAACGTCACTATTAGCGAGTCTGCTCCTGACACGAATGACGAGCTGAATATCGTTCCAGACACGTTAGCAAGCACGGACAGGAATATAGTCGCCTTGCCTCAAAGCAGCGAGATTACGCTCGTTGCCTCTCCTTCGCTGTATGCTTCCCCTTCCCCTGCTCTTCCTTTCACGACAGTCAGCCCTCCCTCATTGTTCGGATCGGTGCCCGGGTCGGCGGCGAGTAGTATACGGATCCCTGCGACCGCTCGAAGTGTAAATCCTGTCTCCTCTGCGACTGACGATGTCGTTTCGAGGCCCACCATGGGGATGGTCTTGTGTGTAGACGGGGAAGGAAGCAAGACCACTGACGACCTCTGCCTTGCGCACAGGCTCAGTCACGGACACCTGTCCAAGGACGCCGTGCTGACTACGCCTAATATCACCACAACTGGTGAAGAAGCAATTGCTACAGTCAACACCGGTCACCTGCGCCCAACCTCGGCATTGCTTACACCTAGACCGGGAACATCCTGCTCCACGCTGACAACTTCAAGCGATGACGTATCCTTCTCGACCGTGCCACTGCCTAATCCGTGGGATGGAGACACGGTTCTGAACCCAGTTAGGCTTGTCACGCCCGAACCACTGCAAGCGCACCGCTCGTGTCCGATGTGTGGGTGTTCTAGCCCACAGTTGACATCACGACTGCCGGTCCAACCGTTTTTTGAGCCGGGGCCCATCGTCGATACCGCTGCTGCACCCTCACTCGCCTTCGCATCCCAAACCTCGGAATCACAGGTGCAGACACCCGCGCACCCGCAGAAGAGTAGTGTTTCCCGATCCTTCACAGCACCACCTTCCCATTTCCAACCATCGGCCTCTCCTTCTCCTTGCCCACCGCCCACGTCAACTCATTCCCCGAGAAAACTCAAGCGACCGCAGACGTCAACAGACATCACCCACAAGCGTGGAAGCCCGAAGAAGGTCGGAAGTAGAAATGGCGAAGGGAATACGAACGCATCTGCGTCTTCGGTATATCTCCCCGTCTTTCCCAAGGTTGAGAGAGAGGCAAAGGCAAGGGGAGTATTGAGGAGGTTGTTCGGGAATGCATGATGGTAACCCTGTGGTTTAAGAGGGATTCCGCAGCCATGTACGTGTTTGATCTTACTGATTGGTGCTTTGCTAATAAAGGTTTGGCCGCAATAGTTATTCCACAATATGCCGCTATGTTTCCACCAGCAGTAAAGGTCCAGGGTCGCCTTCCCACGCTCCCCGTACTCAAGCGCGGGATTGATAACGAACAGAACCAACGAATATCGGAATGTAATTGTATGATACGGACGATCGCTTCCCCCCTTAACTGTGTCGGGTACCCTCTATCCGCCACGGCTTCAAGCCCTAATCTTCCACATTTTTCGAATTTCGGACGAAACGGTTGGGATTTATGGACGTTCGAACTTCTTAGAGGCCAAGTTTGGAACGTCAGTGTTCTTTTGACTGTGATAGGACAATGCGCCGCACTCTATTATATAGGCTGCTCATTGGTACCTTATCCGCCTTTTGAATGCGTGTGTCCTTTATTTCTTGCTCCATTTCTTGACGATTTTTCGGTGGACCGAGATTCCATGTATACCATATTTATCCTTTTTCTCGTACCCTACATACTTTGAACCCTTGAAATTCGGAACCCTTAGGTACCTCCGCTTCTACATCATAGATATAATGGTGTATGTACCGTAGACCATATGAACCAAGATACAGTGACACATACGTACTATAGTGCCTTGTCTACCGAACGACCAACGAGGGTTGGGAAGGTCAGTACCCTTTTCTGCCGAAGGCTGGATGACTGGCTACCGTCCCTGTCAGCTACGTATTCACAAAGATTGCAGCATACAGATCAAAATGAGATGTGGATAAGTGATGGACGCAAGAGCCCCTGGACTTGTGACCCTTCCACCTTTTCTTCACAACCTCGGTGAGAAGTGTGAATGGAGCATAGATATGGAATCACAGGGCTGAAGCTCATGTGTACTCTGCAGCGCTCAGCATCTACCAGATCCTGCCAATCCTCTTCTGGCACTCTCCGTAGTGATGCCAGGCTCATATGCAACTCCACTCCAGATGCCGGGTACTCAAGTGGTAAGCTGTCGCGGCATTAAAAGTGTCCGGGACAGTCTGTGTGAATGCACAAGTTACACTGAAGCTCCCAGCCTGGATTCGATACTACTCAACACCGCGATATGGAAGGATGTCATCTGGACACGCAAACGGTTATCTTTCCCTACAAGGTGCAACGTGTCTCCCGCACTAGATTTGCCGTGGGAAGCGTCATACGATGGAAACTTTTTCGAAGCACGTTCCACCCGTTCATAATTGATAGAACCAGATTCCACTGGCTCAAAGTCAACTACACAGAGAAGAAGAAACATCGGCGCCAGTCCGACCTACCTGATACTACCGCACCCACTGTCAGTAGAAGAGCGAATCGTGCTCATACGATCACAACTATGGATTGGTATAACGGAATTCTGCAGCCTCAAATTAAACTACAGAGTAAAAAGAGACACTGCATTCATTTACCGCTGTGATCGATTGATCCCTGTCACCTCCCTCGGCCTTCTCATATCAAATGCAGAGGTAGTAGGTCCGACCGGGAATGACAGATGCGTCGAGCCCTCAGGGTAGCAGAGAAGTGCGTGTGTGATGTAGTTTGACAGGAAGGAAACAGGACAAATATTTCAGGCCGACAATGGCATTGGTGTCCGTGATAGGCGGCTCATCGGGATGCAAAACAACGGCCTGCTTTGGACACTGGTTTACTTACAACGGACATGCCTTGCTTGTGTTTCAATGGCCCAGATAAAAGTGATGTGCAGGTCGAATTTGAATTGAGCTCGTGCAAGCAAGGTCATCGCCACTGCTGGCACTTCCGAGTTGAAGAGTAGTCAACTAATTTTAATTTACATAAGACAAACCGGACCTGCGCAATCTACCGTCCATGCAGTGGTATGTTGCGAGTCCCTACACATGCATATAGAGGCTGTATCTCCGAAACTCCAATCCTGGAACTGAACTTCCTGCGGCTGGAGGATGTGCGTACAAGTGCCAAATGCCCATCACAAACATTGATACTTGAATATCGACAGCCGTTCTAAGCCAAAACTTGTGTTCTGTGAGCCATATGTAGGAAGGGGACCCAGAGAGTTGCCCGTGACGAACATACTCACATGTCACCGATGAGGTCACCCCACCAAATCTATCGGCTTTCCTAAGGAGCCAGACGCAATGGTTTTTGTTGCCCTTAAATCATTCTTTGATGTATGGGCACTTGTCCCCCTGCGGTGCTGGAGGTGTACTTCGCGGATGTGGCGTACAAACCCATGCCGAGTAACTTTTGCGACACACCCTCTCCACTTGCAGTGGATCATCTCCATACGAGACTTGTTCTCTACGCCATGGGTAGCAAAGTGGCTCGGAACTGTGGGACAACTAATCTCTTGCAAACACAGTATCTCCCCTGTACCTGGATAGAGGCATCGTGTTGTTGGGCAGTTGGCATACCGAGACTCCTGTAGATATGATGCTGAGTAAAAGCATGACACGAGAAACCTGCTGCCACGAAGAATTGGACAATAATTACTTACATTGGCTGGGGCCCCTGTCTCCTGTACTACACTCTGAGGAAATCCAATGCGAGCATCATCCACTTGGGATAATCCCAGCTCTGCATTGCAAGTAGTATTATGAAGCATGCAAGTTACCCCAGAATGCACCACCGGATATGATTCTGAGGTATATTGGACAGAATCACCAGATGAGCACGACCTGCTGACAAGTCCTTTGGCCTTGTCAGGCTACGAGCAGAGAAGGAACAAGTTAATTCTTACCTCGTGGTGATGGACTGTTCATCCCTTCAACCAGACGAGTAGGGTCCATTGCGTTGGGGACAAGTTGCTGCACTCACTTTGAGCACACATGAGATGATCAGTCAAGGGCAACGCACAGGTTGAGCAGGTGGGAAGTAAGCGTCCCCCACAGCACCTTCCAGCGTGTAGGATCTACTTAGTAGGTACATCTTGAGGAGCATCGGACAGGGGAGGATCGAGTTAGAGAGGTCAAGAGATGCTCTGAGTGCATTCTTGCTTTGCAGGACCATGTCATTTTATAAGACCAACTATTGCATAGGCGCCGTTGGAGGGCACCCTATGATTATTGCAGCTGTGGACGGAGAAAGTGAGGGTACCGGCACATGTCAGGGGTTTGAGCTAGCGTAACTCGGTGGCTAGCGGCTCCGGCATATCCAACATGCACACAAAAAATAGTATTGAAGTATACACTGATTATAAAATTCCTGCAAAAATCATCAATCATGCGGAGTGTGGTGGGTCCATTAAATCCCACCAGAGAATGCCACTGGACTGCTGTAGTGCATACTCCGGAGATGAATGGGTTGATCGAGAATCTCGTAAACTAAGCACGGAAGCTGGTATCAGTGCGACTAAAAGGGTAGTTGTGCGTGTCATGTCATCCACTGCATCACGTAGCGCTTAAAAAGGCCCGAGGCCCGAGATCGAGACCCGTCAGGGAGACAGACAAAACAAAGGGAGTAACACTGACCTGACAAAGTCGATTTCCAGTACTAGGACAGCAGCCTCGTTGATAACAATGACACTGCAAATGTGTTCATTTCACCGGCGGACTGGTGCACAAATAAGCGTTGTCTTACCCAACCCAACCCTGCCTGTCTGTGGTTGACATTCTGAGTGACCGTCTCTACCAGAATAATCGGATCTGGTGCAAGCTGTGCCATATTACTCAGGTGGGTTCCCTGGATACCGAATTTCATTCCTTCTAAGAACAGTCCTGCAGCTCCTCTGCTCTTTTGATTGCTGTCCGTCTTTTCTCATCGTTGACCCCACGACTGTTCGGTCAACCCAGGATGCAGCGCGTTCTACAACTCCAGTGTATGCGGCTAGCATTTTTATTTGATCTGACACTTAATGCGAGAAATTTGCAGGGACTGCACCTGTGGGAATGGCTCCCCACGAGTGTTCAGTCAACCCACTGGGACACATTGCATCCTACAATTACAACAGTGTGCCGTGTGCTTCTGTAATCTCATGTTCCAAGCACATGCTGGGGTTTCATTTGACGTCGTTTCACCGCATGACTGGTTGCCCGTCTGTCATTTGATGCTGCTTGCCTATTTGCGCATCAATTGCATTCACTCTTCACACATTGCGGCTGCAACCAACATCTTTGGTGGTCATCAGTCACTTATTGTTGGGGGATGTCCGTTGAGCTCCGGTGCAGGTTCTCTTTCTGCAGACTTTGGTGGGTGGCTTCATAGCATGCCTCACTCTCATTGCATCGGTAGATTGGGGCAACAGGTGCTGGTTGGACGCCATGGGGCTCAACATTTTGACGGCTGGTGGAAGGTGTCTTCAATTGATTGTCGCATTTGCAGTTGTATGAGGGGGCAGTGGAAACTCACCGTTTGGGGTGACAAGACTCTGAACAGATGTCGCTGAGAACATGGGTCGGTGTGTATCATTAGGCATATACATGAGAGTGAGATACAGGCAACGCAAATGAGAAGCCAAGATGAAAGAGAAAGCAGGGGCAAAGAGACGTGCCGATCGAGCACTAAACGACCCTATATATGTGAGCAGATCTAAACCTCTCCAATACAGGTGTAAACAAGAGCCAAATAGCCGAGCGGTCAGAGCTGTGCGTGGTAGCGTTGCTGCGAACCAGACCAAGTCGAATCAAAGTGATAGTTCAGCCACACTTCGACTTATCGAAGTGTAGCAAACTGAGTTCGAACGAAGTCGCTAAACGTTCCATCCAATCGCGTAGTTTCACGATAACAAAGCAAGGCGTTGAGTAAATAGCCCATGATGATACTACGCGCCACTTCAATCAGTTACAGCTCGGACCTCAAAAAGTCAAAGAGGTGATCAATCGTCGATAGGTTATCCTGCGGCACTTGTGCAAAGCGATCGATGACATAGAGCAGATCTCGTGGTCGACAACGATATGTTCTGAAGAGGTGAGCCTGATCACTGAGCTTCGTGCAGGGCGCATCAAACCATTCATAAGCCAAGTTAGCGGTGTTGGAAACACCAAAATTGAGACGGAGAGAAACCAAACACAGCCGAGCATATCGGAAAGAAAAGATCGCACGTACAACAGATCTATGCACGCAAGTACTTAGTAGTCTGGAGTGAAGCAAATATCCTTGGCCAGAGCTGTACCGAAAATGAGTTACACATACATCCGTGCTTGGGATCGGAAGATCCGGATTGACTTGGAAAAACGGGTAAGAGGATGCCAACGAAGGCGAATTCCTACGTGTTCAGGGAACACTCCTCTGTACGGATCCTGCCAAAGCACAGAGATATGTGCACCAGACAACCTCTCCAGATACCCCGTGCAGCTTTGTGCACTTAAGCCGGGAACATAGCGATCAATCATAGCAAGGGATGACAAGATCGGAACGGCAAGCTGCGAGTCATCGATCCGGATAACGCAGTACACCGTTTCAAATCATACAGCGTTACCCCATGTACTGAATGACATTGGCCGGCTAGAGTGAGCTCCTTGTTGAAGATACGATCGCTGTGTGGGCATGTCACTACTTGAAAGCACCTCAAACGGAGAGATGCCAGTCAGACTGATAGGTGGTGGTGCTGGTCCGAGAGTAGAACCAGCCATGGACACGATGGCAGGATCAGTAAATTTAGGGCCAGCGGTCGGATGGTAGGATAATCCAGAACCGCCAGAGAGCGAACTGGCCGCCATTGTCGACGGACGCATCGTTGGACTGGTTACGCTGCTTGGCAGCAAAGAATCTGAGGGAAAGGCACCAATGGCAGATGAAGAGAACCCGGACAGGCCGTGCGGAGGGATTCGGTGAGACATGGTCTGTTGCGCGGCTTGTGGAGAGCCAGAGAGGCTTAACGACAGGGTCCGATGGTGGCTCGGACCGGGGCCGCGAATTGTCTGAAACGATTGCGGTATGTGATGTGCATCACTCATGGGAGTGGCAGCATGCATAATGGGAGTCAAAGGTAATTCAGCTGAACTCGTACCGGTGCTTATCCCCGAAGAATGATGTGAAGCACCGCCAGCGAGCGAAGGAGGCCACACAGATGTCAATCCTGCGCCCGGAGTTGACACTGGAAGGGCATGACTGTGCGCGGATACATGCGTGTGTGTATATGGCCGATTGCGCTCCCCAAGGCTGACACTACTCTCAATGCCCTGACTCAACTCGACAGATTTTTGGTGAGAATGAGCAGTCGGATGGTCCCGATCCAACGAAGTAGACCAGATTGAAAGCGGCGAACTCTGCAACCCAGCTCCAAACAAGAATGGCTGCGATGGAATCGCACTCGGAGCCAGACGTGGAGATAACCCCAGACTTGGACTTGCGCCGAACCCACCTGCAGTCCCATTCCTCGATCCCCCCAACGACATGACACTATTTAATAAATCCTGAGCGGTGGTTCCAGCCGCAGCCGAAGGTGATTTAGGCTTTGAGGATGCGACCACACGATTTGGCGGGAAAGGCAGTACTGCCGAGTTGAGACTTGGAGTCGCCATCACAGTTGGCTCCTTCGGTGGTTCTGTGGGCTTGACTGTCATTGCATCGGCTGTGACCGTTTCTGGCAAGGTAGGCGCAGTGGGTATCACGGTTTTCGGCGGTGACGTTATCGGTCTGTGCAAGTGTAACGTAAAGTCAGTAAAAGTGTAGAAAGGCAAGAAAATCGATGAGTGTTAGCACATACCTCGGATTCCACACAATCTGTTCTTCATCCTCCTCTTCGTCCAATTCACTTCCAGACGAGGCACGGTTGTCCAACACTTCTCTAAACGCGTCTCCGACAGGATCATCGTCTGTTCGGCATGCGTCCGTGCCTGCATCGTCTTCTTGCTCATGGTCAGACATTACTATGGGCTGCGCCAGACCTCGTTGCTCATGCGGCTGCCGAAGACGGCACGCGCGAGGTTGTCTTCGTGTGTCCAACAGTTTGGGTGAAAAAGCTAGACTTGGCAAGGGGCTCGCTGTTGAGGGTGTGGGAGCGATGGGAGATGCGCTCTTTGTTCCGATCGTAAATCTAGCGTCGTCTAGCAGAAATGCCGCGCCCTCCATACGGACAGGGAAGTCCTGAAAAAATAGAAGGAATACGAAGTCAACCCACGAGAGCATCATACCGAATAACTATAATCCTCACCTTAACCTTGACCAGCGCTTGTGCGTCCGCGAGTAGATCCCAGATGCGCATAAGTTGCTCTTCATTCGGGTGGACTTTCTCGGCCGCCTTTGTGGGCGCATACGCTCCAGATCTGGCCTTGTCACCTTTTTGCTTAGTTGCACCCTCCACAGCCGAGGACGGTGTAGCTTGTCCCCTTCCATCTCCGATATCATCTCCAATCATCTTGCCCCTGAGCGGTAAAAAGCCCCTTAAATCGACATCCTCATCGAGCGGTGCTTCCAGCCTTGGTAGTTTTTCGAAAGGAAATAACTTTCCAAGTGCAGTGTAGAACTCCGTGAAGCGAATGAAAAAGAGGGTAATACCACCATGTTGGGCATCTTCTATCTCCCCTCCCTTTGTATCGTTCATGTCCGCCTCAGGGGAGGTTGCTGAGAATACCTTGATGATATAGCTCACGTTTCCCACCATCCACTTGCTGGCCACCCTCAGCGCAGGGAGCATCCTTCTAAAAACTGCCGTAATCCTTGGTGCCAAGTCATTTTCGGATGCGTCGGAAGGTGGGGGTGTCGCGAGTTGTGCTGCACCAACTTCAAAGAGGACGTGATGGAGGGATATGAGGTGCATAAAAATTTGAGATTCAATAGCGGCCGGAGTGTCGACGTTAGTGTCGTCGGGATTGGGACCGGACGTTTCCTCATCGATGCCATCCATACCCCTAGACCGAGACCTCGAACGTGATCGCCCATCATGTTCTCGAGATTTGGAAAGGCGGGGAGAAGATGGCACCCTTGGTACGTCACGAAGCATCCGGTGTTTCCATAGAGCACCCTGAGCGAGCACGACTACCCGAGTGACCATATCCGTAGGCAAAGCTCGCTCAGATACCAAAGATTTGAAGCTCTGTGCGACATGTGAAGCTAAGACATCTGCGCTAACATTGAGCCTATGGAACCGTTGTGTTAAAGTAATTTCGCGCGCAAACAGCAGAGACAATGATAAAGGCTCACCTTTTAGCTCCAACCCTCAATAACGCATGTAAAAATGCAATATTTTCCTTCATCTGCTCTACCTTCCTAGCCAATACTTCTTCGTCGCCTTCTCCCCTCGTAACTTGGCTAGACCATTTCGAGGCTCCCTCCGCAGCAGCCCTCGCAAGCACCTTCCTGACATTCTCCACGGCAGCTTCATAAGGTACCTTAACACAAAGGGCCCTCCAATACCAATACAGCGCAAGAAAGATATCGCCTCCATAAAATGCCAAAATACCAAGTTGGTGCGCTGCGTTACCGTCGCTCGGAACCAGCGCGCGTGCGTGCTCGTAGAGGGAAATCGATCGATCATACGTGCGCGCCCTTGTAACCTGCCCAACCCCACTACCATTAGGCCCTCCGCGACGATTCCGACCACGACGAGCCGGTCCTACACCTGGCCCATCTTCGTGTCCTGCCTTCGGCCGACCCCCGGATTCATTGTGGAGTTCGCGGTACCTTGCAATGTCACCAAGACACACGAGAGCCTTCGTAACAATTGCCAGTCCAGCCGCACGCCTTTCAGCATCGTCGATACCAGGGGATGGTTGTGAGGTAATAGTATCTTCAGGCGGGAAACCAAAGTGGTCCCGTGGTGGGCGGGTTGTGCTGTCCCCGGCCAAGGTGTTCTCATTCTCCGCATTAACCTCACTGTTTGCAACAGCAGGACCTGCAGCGCCGCCATCACTCGTATCTCCGAGTTCTGGGATCTTTATGTTCGCCGTGGAAGAGATTTCGCCAAGTTCGACCAGGACTGGCCGAGCCTCGGATATATTGAATTGACGATGGTATCGAGCGATGAAACGTATCCAAAACTTCTCTTCTTCGGCTAAGAACTGGCGGAACCGCTGCATGAGCTTACGATACTCGACGGGCCCGTGTTTACGCTCATCCTGTTGTTGTTGGTCAGAGTTTTCATCTTGCGGAGCACGACTACGGCGGGGAGGCCGTCCTTGTTGTTGCAAAGCACGGTCAAGGTTAGAAAGTTTTTGTTTGTACTGGGATATAAATTGGTAAGATGTTTGCATCCATAGATGCGTCTCCGCATCCTTGGATTCCTTCGCATACGGCTCGACAAGGAGGAGACGAAGATAAAGGCGGCGGAGGCTTTGTAACAATTGCATCATCGAAAAATAAACGTTGGAGTAACGGCGGATATAAACGTAGGCATCGTCGGAAACATGTTTAAAGTGCAATAGACTCCAGTCAGCTCCACAGTAGAAATAAAGGGGGGAATACTTACTTTTTCCGATTGAACTCGACCTCCTTATCCCAGGGGTTTTGTGTCTTGAGGAGCTCTTTAAGGCCTTGGTGAATACCTTTGGCCTCTCTGTACCCCAGTCCATTCAAGCGATTCCACCCGCAATGATGTCGACGTCGATGGTCGTACCAAGACCGATGCATGTTCATGATATCATGCATAGCAGCCAGATATGTCATCAGAAAACAAAAGAGGGATATCCGTCAGCCACGAGCAAGAAGAGCCAACAAAAGACAGCGCACCTCGCAATTTGAGCAGCTGTTGCGCTTGACATGAATGTGATTCGAGATGTAACGACTCTGGGAATGACAATGGTTGTCGGTTCTATTATTCTTTGCCCCGCTGCACAGCTATAGGTCCATTTCCCGTCAACTTCTTGTCTGGTGTCGTGGTCAGCGAAAGTTGGATGGCAATGTTGTGGATGGTTGCAGATAGGATTGATCAGTTGCACCGCTAATTGGCTCAGCAAGCGGAGGGGATATACCCCGTGGGAAAATTTTCCAGGCCTGTTGCCACAGAGGCGGACCCAACTCGACTGTTGCGTCGTGGCCGCACTGGTTCTCATCACGACTATGTAGCTGTGCATATTCATTATCGTATTGTCTTCGTAAATTGTTCTCTAATCTGTAGCGGTCCCGCATTTTAGGGATGGGCAATCTGAATTGTTAGCTCATATATCTGATCATTCGTGCGTGATGCATACCCCTCAAAATGCACGCAGACGGCGCTCCGAGGTGGGACACGTGTATCGAAACATGTGGACTTGATCTAGCAGGTTCTAGACGACGGCGAATACGCTTAACATTCACAATTGGTCCCCAGGGCCTATGACCAACCAAGTCGCAATGTGGTCGCCACTTGGCAAGTCTGCTGATTGTTTGATCTTTCCTTATATGCAAGCTTTTGAGCTTTGGCAGGCAAGTCACTGGCGCTGCTGAGCGCTAAGCACTGATCAGTACTGATATGATTTCCGAAAGTGACTTGTTTGTCCGATCAGCCGGTTCCGGATAATTTTGATTATACGAATGCGGCATGGGGAACACGACGCAACATAACTTTGGGTAAGATCCAGATCGAGGGGACCCATTCACTGTAACGCAGCACTCGTACCTGGATTAGCTTGGTTAGGAGAATTTCTGGCCTATTGAATTGCAGTTGGGCGAGTTCAATTCGCTGTTAATATCACCATCTCGAGGCCCACATCGAGAACCGCCTTGACTGCCGTCATGGCCGTTCTAGGTGAATGCTTATCTGGATTGACGATTCAAGTTAAGCCGTCATTACATGCAAGAACCCAAACGAACCCGATGCTAAACCCAAGGTATACAGAGTGGTGGCGATATCTGAACAAACTTGGCGAACCACGGGTGCTAGCTTACAAATTCAGGTGGTATCCCTGCCGAAACGTCAGGCGGCACATTATGGGCTTGGATGATACAAGGAAAGGCCCTCCTGCCGTGTTCGTCGTAGTCAGCCGCGCAAATCGTGAGCTCAAAGCATACTCATTACGTGTGGATTAAAAGACGAAACATTACTCGTTCAGCACCTTCCACTTCGGGTGGCCATAAACCATGTTTCGTGCGCCGGACCTTTTCCGCCTTTATGGACCTTGTCATCAGTCAGTCATTCGTTATTCGCCCCTCAATGACAAAACTTAGTCTCCTGGTCACTTAATCCCGATGCTGAGAACATAAGTTCGCGTTTCCACACTAACATGGTTATGGGGGGCTTTCATCGCGCAAACGTAACACAGTTCTCCTCTGGTGAAATGAAGTTCGCTAGGTAACTTCGGATTTTACGGACCAGGTCGTTGATTCATCTCAAATTCGAGTCTTGTGACTTTGCTCGGCCCTGACGTCGAGACTGGAGTGGGCTCGCTTGGCAAGGCGGGGCAATGAATCAAAAGGTTCGAGATCGCATCTGCGTTCCCCGCGGTCCTCGAAGACGTGAATCCGGGTTTCGCTTACAGAGACTCACCATGATCTTCTTAGTTGTGTTCGCGAGCAAGAGTGAAGTCGGCGTGTGCTCACTTCGGTTTCGTTATCTTGCATGGTTCTAATAATATGTGACTGCTCGCGAGCGACTTGTGGAATGCGCAGAGACGTTCGGCTGCATTGTACTCACCATCGCAACGACATGCAATGTGTACGTAGAACCTACGGAGGATATTGTGTTGTCAATACTTACTTTAGTTGGAGTAAATTTGGACTATATCGGCAAAATTCCGGAACCCAGAGGCAGATAATTCCGGACAGTTGACAGGTCCTAAGCTCATACGTTCGCAACTCTTTTTCGGTAAATAGACATGGACGGGCCTAGTCTACCGGCGGAGAGCTGATAACTGACATCGATCCGAAACGTCTGATCAACGGATGTCTGGCTGGCAGTCTTGTCTATGTTAGTCGCACGGTAAACGTCTGATGGGGACGACCAGCGATCTCGTGATCGATTTAGAAGAGTCGACAAAGTGATATATATGAATTCGAACTTGGGAGGAACTTCACAGACAGATCTCACGCAATGTGGACCTCTTTTATCGATGCACGCTGATCCGGGCTTGCCAAATCGCGACAGGGGGGTGACCCGAGGTTTGATACATGTCCGGTGTACCAAGCCGGTGCCAGAGAGTACAAAAATAATGTGAGCCGTCGCGGAGAGGGCGGGGTCCCTGGAATTCACCGCTTACTTTTAAGAGCAGGCCCTATTATGCATGCATCAATGCATCAACGCTGGACAGCACACCGAAACCGTATTCGTGTTGGTAGGACGGAAGGTGATTGTGAGATGTTAATTTACACATTTAGGGATAGATTAGGGCATACGTCGACGTTGTCGCGTTTAATACACTCGAAAGTAATGCCTGGATACACTTCACTATAGCCTGAGGGGGACTCGTCTTTTCCGTTGGAAGGCTTCCACACTCATAAGGACTTACTACAGCGACCCACCACCAGCCACATGTCCTTCTGTCAGACGAATTCGCCTGCCTATAAGTGCACGCTGTCTTACTCCCCTCCACTCCCTAACTTTCCGCCCCCCTCGGAGTCTCCCTAGTGAAGTATGCCGCCATTCTACGAACTCGCAGTTGCTCGTTTTGTTCGCACTGGCTCCTCTTCATCGTCACCCTCATCCTCGCCACAAGATTCCTCGCACTGGGTAATCGCCGTCACCTTCTCCTCCGCATCTGGGTCTCTCCTTTACCAAATATCGGGGACACATTCCGATTACGCCCTTGCAGCACCCGCCTCTGTCACTCTTTCCCCCCCGTCCTCTCCAAAATCACCTCCGTCCCCCGGGTCATCCAAGTCAAGTCCACACCAAACCCCACAAGACTCTGAAGGAATACCCCCGGGGTACCGCTACGCCGCCAAAGCCCCGATAGGATATGTCGACGCCGACATACTCCCCGCCCTACATGCTACACTCACAACGATCCCAATCGTACGTGGCGACCCTACATGGGGGTCTCGAAATTGGGTACTGGACGGAGTGAATGAACTGAAAAGCGTGGAGGGATTCTTCGTGGAAAAACACGTGTGCGAGCAATGGATCAACGACAAGTTGGGTGAGAAGTAGAGCTTCTTGCCGCTACTGAGTGTAAGAGGTGCGAGGCGGAATTAGCTTAGTTATGTTTCTCCTGTCTGATCGGGACTCGGTACAGGCCGGACCTTCACACGTTCCGCAATTTGCATAGACCAACAGAGGGAGACTCTGCACTGCTTTTTCACTTTTGATCATATGTTGTAGTCTCATTGTTCTTTTGCTCCACTATCACTTTCCCTTCTTCGTGCATTCCGTGGAGATGACCCCCCATCGTGTAATTCTGTCTTGTCTACCTACTCCGGGCACGCGTCGTCCATCTTGTGACTTGAGTTGCACCCCTCTGCAACATTGCAAGTCATTATTGACAGGGTCGCTAGTTCGCACGACAATGAAAGTTGCCCTCGGACAGAAACGGGGTCTTGATCGGACCAAAGTGGTGCTGACTTACAGCAGTCTGCATACTCCTAACGTACTTCTTCATAACCAATCCACAGGTTTGGTCATACGAGGCCATCTATTGATAGCGATTCAATGGATAGATAGGAATCTCCTCAAAGGCACAGTCATAAGTACTGTCAGTAAAGTCACTGGTCACGACTTCATTCACGCCGAAGCCTTTTCACTCATAATGAGGACGAGGCGTGCTGCCACGTGCCTGTCGCACCTCCTCCGATCAATACCCATCGATATCATAGCAACACTGGTACCCCGAGTACTCGAATATAATGTGTTACCCGTGTTACCAGAGGTACTGGCTATGGACCGTCCCGACAATTGGCAAGTGTCCAAATGTTACCTCGGAGTTTTTGTTGTGAGGCTAGGAACAAAGACTCAGACTTCTCGGAGCAGAAGACTAACATTCTAACTAACCTAGGAACAAAGACTACATGTAGTTAATATCACGAAACTAATGTAAGTAACCAGAAACCTTACCTCAGACTTCTCGGAGCAGAAGACTGAGGTGAGACGGAAAAGAATTCTACCTATATAAGTCGGAGTTCTGATTAGGTAAGACATTACCGTTGTAAGCTGTACGAGATGAGAAAAGATAGAGAGGAAACTCGTATGTAACAATAGGAGTTCATCCTAACACCACCATTGCCCCCAGAACGATTCTCCTTTTCGATTATGTACACTGCAATAGAATTCCGAGTTTCACTGGTGCATCCTGCTGTGCCGCGGACAACATCTAGCAAACGTTGTCATATCTCATGAGGCGTCCTTCTGGCGTATGGGATTCTAAAGCTCGCATACACCTGAAGATCGTGCGATGCTGTGCTCGCGGCGGCCTCCTATGATTCACGCGCACGCACAGGTCGACAGGGAAGACAGTTTGTGGGAACACCGCTACCCAGGTGACTGGATCAGGACTCAGGAGTGTAAAGATAGTGGCCAGGATTGACAACGGCCGCGGGGTTTATAATGATCCTGGGTACGAAGGCAGACCCCTCGGTTGCCCTCTTGCCAAAACGAATCTCTGCACTGACAATGGTGCCAGGTGGACGGACGACGCATTCCACCGAAAGTACTCAGTCTGGAGAGAAAGCACGGCTGCCGCCGAGCCCAAACGAGGTGTTAGGACGGGTCGGTGATCTGTAATACGTGGATCGGACGCGGACTTGTCAACTTGAATTCGCGGCGAGTTCACTGACTTGTCTCAGATTGCCGACTACACACTAGCTTGGAACTCTACCAGACTGGACGTGGTGTGGCAGCTTGAACTTTGTGTGCTGTAGCGGGACTGATACTTATACATACATATCAACATTCCATGCCATGTGGGCGCTTGACTGACCGCCAGATGAGAAACCCACTGACAGGCTTGTGCCGAGAGTTTGAGTAATTGAATTTTGTCGCGAGTCTCATGAAAATGAAGCCTACAAAGATAGGAACGGGGGTATTCTAGGCCCGTTTTGTTGCGGCACGCGAATATAGTATGGGAAGTACATACACACATGGGACACCTAATCGCAGTTGGTGATGAAAGTACATATGTATACAGATATAAAGGTGCTAGTGATGTCTGCGTGATGGCATCGGCGTCAACCTTTTTACGTGCACAATTATCCATGCGCGGCACATACAAAGAAAACACATTCCAAGGAAGCCTCGGAGCTATACATTAGTTGTATACTTCTCACGGTCGACAATAATTTCATGGTGCCGACGAGTGAGCAACTTCCCAGGGTTTCTGCCTTACTGGCGCCCTGGACAGGCTGGGAACACATTCCTGCTCCATTCCCGGAATATAATCCGTTATCAGTGCGAGTCGTTGTGGTTTGTAAACGTGTCGCGACAAGGTTTCATTTCAGTGCCATCAAGCGCGCGGACGTTCGCGGATAAGCACAAACCAAAGACCTAACCGGAAGCTCAACACGTACATTCAATTGATCGGCGATGTGTTTATTGTGAGGGATATTCTCTGTGTCCCCGGATTCAATGAGGTCTTTCAACTCTGCGAAGGAGAGGACACGAGGCGACTTGTCCTGTGCTTGGGTTTCGGGCAACTCCACTGATTGATCAACTGCGGGAGGTAAGTCGGGAGTTGCCAATGGAAACCCTTCAACATCTTCGAGCGTAAGGTTGTGCTCCGTTTGTCTGTCGGGCGCGACCACCGCATGACAATATTAATATCAACATCAATGTCGGCATCAAATTATAGCAGAAGGTCGCAACCATGGAGTACAATCAATAGACACGATATAATTTCAGCTTTTCGTGTCGAGAAGGTGGATTTGTGGAAACGGATAAAGTGCGTTACGGATACGAAGGTGACGTTCACCACATATATGCACGGCCGCCGTGAAAAGAAAAGGTACCCACCGGTTAAAGTAAAATAGTTGTGTCTTGAGCGTAATTTCTGATTTCTCCTCTTCCGAGGTTGGTCGGGGGGAAGAATGTAGGAGGACTTGAATCAAACCTTGCTGATATATATGGGTCAGAGACGTCAGCATCGCAAAGGATGGAAAGCGAGTAATCAGGAATATGGGAGAGTCGGCTTTATCGTAAGAGCTTGCCGGTTTTCGAGATTGTAGTACGCACTACGCACCTGAAAGACCTCGTCAGACGTGAATGGATATTCAGAAAATTCACGGAGAGCCTGTTCTTTTGCAGCCTGCGTTTCGATGGGTAGAGAGGCAAATGAAGAGGAATCGTCGGCGGGATTTCCAGACATCGCAGTAAAGATGCGCGTCTCTGCGACTGCAGTACCAAGTTAGTTTACCGTGCCAGTAATTGAATCCGGCACCCAGCAGAAAACTCACCACAGTGGGTCCCTGATTTCTTACCAATGTCGGGCCTTAGGATAGATTGTCACTCGTTGATTAGTAATCATTAAGTTTTTCTTCTCGTGCTATCATCTACGGGCACGACAACTGGTAGCAACAAGTCGTTCGCTCTTTTTTTCTTCTGGTTAATCTAGTCGCTCATTAATCAAACTGCCTGTCCTTACTCGTAGACAAGCCGCAGCAGCTAATCTCTCTAGATCTCGCGAACCTCCTGTTCACGATTCAGCTGCCTCCCCAAGTCCCTCTGGTGAAATGGTTCAACCTGACGCTACAGGCTCCGAAGAGAAGCCCACGAATCCCACCCCCCAACCACCCTCTTCTTTTTCCCGCGATGACCTTTTTCAGGTACTCAAGGGTTTGCCTCCAGATGCCCTAGCAGCTCTGGTGGCATTCGGTGTCTCCCCAACTCCGGGTTCTTCCGGAATCCCGCCTATGGGCTTCGCAGCCCCCCCTACCTCTCTACCCTCCGTCGCCGCCCAACCCCTGCCCTCGTACAACCTTGGTAAGGCAGTCTCCGAGTTTAAGGGACCCACCTTCCATGGGAACCTGGACGAAGTCCTGAGCCGTTGGGTTGAGGCGATCGAGGAAGGCTTCCGCTTATGGTCTGTACCTGAGAAGCACAAGGTAGACTTCGCTGCGGCATTCCTCAAGGACTCAGCTAAGGAGTGGTACCGGGAGATGGACCGTAACCTTCGTGCCGCTGCCCTGGATGACGAGGAGGATGAAGATATCTTTCGTGATGGGGTTCCTGGATTTTCGTCTTGGGAGGAACTCAGAGCAGCTCTGGTAGACAGATTTACTAGAGACGAGTTAGCTCATGAAGCATTGGCAGACCTTTTTGTGCTTCGTATGTCTGGGTTGCTTTCGGATTATTACCAACAGTTCGAAGCTATCCGAGGCCGTATTCCAAGCTCTCTTCTCCCGGAAGGAGTTAAGATTGCAGCTTTTAAGGCTGGTCTATGGACTGCCACGGCCCGCGCACTGAAAGCTGGTGACCCCCCGAAAATGTACCTCGACCTTGTCGCCCGCTGCCAGCAGCTCGACGCAACATTCACTCGTCGCACTATTGAGTCTCACTCAACCTCAGACAAGGTCGCTGCTTTCAGTAATTCACGAAACTCGGGGAAGTCAAAGCGTAAGGACAAGAAGAAACCTAAAGGCAAGTCCTCTGATCCGAAGAAGGACTCGAAGGACAAGCAGTCGGGAAAAGTCCCAGGGAGCCAGGCCTGAGGCCTGCTCTGGCTCCCATTGATGATGGCCTGCATGTTTCGAGTCCCCAGTGTGCACCGGCTTTGAAGGTGTTGCGTGGCGCTGATCACTGTTGCTTGTTCAAGGCAATGACCAATGTGCGCTGTTTACCTTTTGGTAAAGTACACCTATAGATAGGCAATAGGTGAGCAAGCGACTTGCTGCAGGGCCTCTTGCTGATATATTGACAGTGATATGGAGATGTGTCGACAGGGACTATCTTGACTACCTCCTGTAATTGTTGAGGTGTAGCTCTTACTAGCTGGATATGATAGGGTACTGGCCCAGTCGTCTAGTAGAGCAGGCCTTTGAGACAATAAAGAGAAAAGCAAGGGTTTATAGGAGATATCCTACTTGCTAGGTAGGTAGCTAGGTAGTGAAAATACAAGGAATCTCAATCGCTAAGCTGTGGGGTTTTATATCCCTCAGGCGATGAGATGACTACCGTATCTTCACTATAAATGTGTAGGTAGCAAATAGGATGGTGGTCGCGTATACAAGACTTCCCCCAGGATGTCAAGTCATCCTGACTCTTCACTGTGCTGGAACGTTTGCATAGAGCAAACGGGAAGTCTCTCCCGACGTGACGCGACGACAGTCACGTGCATCGGAAAGCAGACCGTAACCGTCAGAGACGCTTCCAGATTCCATCGGGATCTTGGAAGCAAGAAAGGTAAAGTAAAATGAAAACATATGTAATCATGGCTGTGTTGTAAATGTAAAGTCCATGGACTTTCCCCTAAGGCTAGGCAGAGGTCCAACGAGATGTCATAAAGACATGGGGGAAAGGATGACATATTGTGGAATGGCGAGGCTCATATCGTGATTTCATATAGTAAGCGGACTAAAGTGGAAAAGATTGGAACGGCGCATGACATTACCCCCCTCTTTTAACCGGAACGACCCTGTTACGGGCATTTAGTCAAAGTCGTCAAAAGGAAGGTCCAGGTTCACGTTGATTATTGGTTGCAGGTCTGGGCTGCTTAATAGGACATCCATGAGGGTCAGTCCACTTTGAACCTTTTCCGTTGTGACACGACCAATGTCCAAGTCTTTGGCAATCGAGGCAGGTATGTTTGTAGAAGGGATGGAATGGGTTGAGGACGACTTGCCCGGCAAGTTCAAGACGGAGTTCTGGGGTAGAGCGAATTGGGTAGAAGTCACAATTTGGGAGTGCTTCTGTTGTCTTCGTTGCATTGAATAGATCGTATGTCCAGTACTTTCGTTCGTCGAAGACTTTGAGGAGGAAGCTTCTCCACTTTTCGACTTTTTCCCGTTCCGAGACCCATGCATCATCACATCTTTCTCCCAGGATCTGGGCCACAATGTTGAGAAACTTTCGTCCGGCAATCTCTTCTTCCTCTCTATGTCGACATTTGTCGACCCAGTGGGTGCCTGGAACAGATCCATCTTCACTCTCTGACTCCCCTTCTTCAGTCGTAACACCGCTTGTCTCTTTCCCGTGGCTGCAAGGAATTGGAGATATGTCCATTCAGCTTGACTGTAGGCTTCATGACGGCCTTTCATCCTGTTCACCATGAGTGTCGTTCCTGGTATTACCTCCATCTCTCCGACTCTTAATGGTCTCCGCGAGGTCACCTTCATGAAGGCTCTCTCCTTTCGTAGCTGGGCTACCAGCTCTAGCGGTTCCTTCGTCGGTGGATAGGGTGTCGATGAAAGTAACTTGTTTAGTACTGGGTGGAATTTGGCGAAATTCCCGAAAGGACTGGATGACATTTTTGCCGAATCGAGCGTGTACGATGTTGACCAGCGACCTCAGCATGTTTTGCATTCCCTCTACATTCTTCATTCCTTCAGTTTCCATATACGCTGTTCCCGGGGATTGTTCATCGAGCACTGTGTCTCCAGCCTTTAAGATGTTTGCGACATGACCGACGGTATCTTCGATGCCTCTGTATATTTGATGCAGCATCCGTAAGTGTTCGTGGTCGCTTCCTGAGTTCCATCCTTCCCTGTCCCACTGCTCAAACCCTTCGAACATCTGAATGTAACCCTTGTACTCTTGTGGGTCGCATATGAGTCCATAGGGCGGCATGTCGAACTTTTGACTTTCATTGGGGAGCGAGGACGTGGTTGGCTGGTTATGGTTTTTACTGGAGGGTTCTGGTAACTTGGGGCAAGGCGTGTTGCACTGTGCTCGGTATACTGGTTCTGGCACAGGATATGGGTGAGTTCTGGGCGTTGTAGGTGTAGCCCTTCTTTTTCCCTTTGAGAGGTAGCGTATATTGAACTGCGAATGGGGGTTTTGTGGCCCATTGGTGTTGGTGTCAAGAATGGATTCAAGGGTTGACTCGTAGACCGAGGTGAAGTGGTCTGCTGGTAATAGACCAGAGAGGGACAATGTAGGTGACATGGGGGATGTAAAATCATAGTCGGAGTCGAAGGAGGGAGCAGCGTCAAGCAGGTATTCTCGTGACTCAGAGTTATATCCATCGTCATGATCGTAGGAAGACATTTATCTTCTGTGACAGTGGGGGCAAGTGGACTTTCTGCTGTCTGGGGGTTTTCCTCGTCTCCTTTTATACTCATTTAGGATGGCTTCTGCATTTACGAGGTTTCCTTCCGGCTCCCAGGTGTTGCTGGCATGTCCATATCTGCTCCACTTGACCAAATAATGCGTTCTTTTACCATGTGCCATTTTCACCTCCTTATGGTTTAGGATAGATTCAATCTCCCATTCAGGGACGTCATCCACCATATCGGGAAGTGGGGGAGGTGGTGCCAGTCCATATTCAGGTGTTTCAGTAAAGGGGAAGACTCGTGACGTGTGGAACACGGGGTGGATCTGCCAACTTGCCAGTAGATCAAGTTCCACGGTAACCTTATTGACGATCTTCTTTACCTTAAACGGGCTGACGCATCTTGGTGCTAGCTTGTTTGACTGAATGTTTCATTTGAGGTCCTTTGTGTCCAGCCAAATGAGGCTGTTCAGTGGAGGGGGGACGTATGGGAGTGGATCTGGGCCTTGTTTCGCCATTCGCTTGGCCACTTTCTTATGAGCAATGAGTGCAGCGTCACGGGCATGCGCGAGTTCCTCCAGTCGTTCCTCAACTCCAGGGGCCTTTGAGGCATGAACAGCTGGATATGGGTCTGGATCATAGCCGTAGAGGAGTGAGAATGGGGTTTGCCCATGCGTTGAATGTACTCGGGAGTTGTGTGCAAACTCAGCCATCAGTAGATATCGGGACCAGTCATTGGGTTTTTCAGTGCAATACATCCTGATATACGTTTCAACCTCCTGATTGACCCATTCAGCTTCTCCATTGGTTTGTGGATGATATCTGGAGGAGTATTGGGGTTTGACTCGGAGGGCCTTATACAGGTTTTGTGTAAAGGCGCTTATAAACTGCAGTCCTCTGTCGGATATGATTGACTTGGGGATCCCAAATCGCGGATATACGTGTTGGAGCCATAGGTCGGCAAGTCCTTCTGAGTCAATTGTTTTATTTGTTGGGATGAAGGTAGCCACCTTGCTAAGGCCGTGGTCCACGATTGTGAGTATAGAGTCATGTCCTAGTGAGGTCGGTAGGTCCGTGATGAAATCCATCGACACCTGTTTAAAGGGTAACGGTGTCGCACTTTCTATTGGTTGTAGCGGTGGTGGATGGTTTTGTCAGACGACCTTTGATGCCTGACATGTTGGACATCCTCGGACATACTCGCGGATTGCCTTCCACATCCCTGGCCAAAAGCAGTTTTTGTTCATTTTGGCAGTCATAGCTTTGACACCGGGATGTCTGGCGGAAGGGTGGTCATGGAATTCTTGGAGCATAGACTTTCGAGCATTCGGGGGGACGTAGAATCTTCCATTTTTGGTTTTTATTTTCGTTACGGGATCTTCTTCAACATCAGTGTCTTCTGTTACCACATAACTCTTGTCTTTGGGGGAAGATTCCTTTATTTCCTCGAACACTTCTTTTGACACTCTTAGGAGTCCCTTTGATGGCGGCCTTCTTTGCTGCTGAACCTTAGCCTTTGGTACTTTCACCATCGGAGGCTTATTGGTTTCCTCTTTTGGGCTTGTATGCGAGACTGCTTCAACCGGAGTAAAGGCTTCGTTTTGGGTGGTTTTAGCAGTTTCACCCCCCTCTTTTAGCCAAATCGATGGTGGAAGAACCATGGTTTCAACGGGTGTCATTGCGGTGAAGCGTGGATTGCGGGAAAGGGTGTCTGGAATAATCATGCGCCGCCTGGGGTTATGTTTGAATTTAAGTGGGAAGCCTTGAATGTAGGCGAGCCATCGGGCTTGTCGTCCAGTAAGGTTTTGTGGCTCCCGGTAATACGTTAAATTCTCGTGGTCGGTGTGGATGATGGTTTCTTCGACCGGGCATAGCAAATAGTGTTTCCAGGCCTTTAATGCACGTACAACGGCCATCATTTCCAGGTCGTAAACCTGGTAGTTTTGTTCGGCTCCTTGGAGCGATTGGGACAAATAGGCAATGGGATGTAGCTCGTTGTCTTCGAACTTCTGGCATAATACGGCGCCGGTCCCTAACTTGGAGGTGTCCGTATAAACCTCGAACGGTTTCTCGAAGTCTGGAAGATGAAGTACTGGGGCCTGGCTCATGAGAGTCTTTAGCTTTTGGAAAGCATGTTCTTCGTCTTCTCTCCAATGCCAGGGTTCATCCTTCTTTGTGAGAACATGTAATGGTTTTGCGATCATGGTGAAGGAGGGGATGAACTGTCGGTAGAAATTACAGAAGCCCAAGAACTGCCAGACATCATGGACATTTTCTGGAGTCTTCCAGTTCTGGATGGCTTCGACCTTAATGGGAGCGGTTTCGTACTGGCCGTGTTTTATTGTGAATCCTAGGAAGTCAATTTCTTCAGCCTCGAAAACGCATTTTGACAGTTTTAGATGTAGGTTTTCTGCCTTCGCGATCTCCAAAAACTCTATCACATTTCTTTTCAGCTCTTCTTTCGTTTTTCCATGGACAGTGACGTCATCCAGGTATATGATGGCCTTCTTGTCGACTCGTAGATGACCAAATTTGCCATCCATATATCATTGGAAAGTCAGAGGAGTGTTGTTCTGTCTAAAGAACATTACTGTTGGTTTGAACACCCCTCGAGGTGTTACGAACGATCCTAATAGGGTGTCTTCCTCTTTTTCCACTCGGATATTTGTGAATCCCCAACAGACATCGAACTTCGCGAAATACTTTGATTCCACAAGTTCGTCAAGGATTGGTTTCACAAGCGGGAGAGGATATCGATCTGGGATCGTGAACGAGTTGAGCTGGCGGTAGTCTTGGATTAATCTCTTTTTTCCATCCTTCTTTCCTATGAAGAAAACTGGCGCTGGCGGGACTTTTAATATATCCACGTTTTGAATCTTCTTGATCTTTTTGTTTTTGAGATTTTCTTCTAAGAATTCATCAAGAAGTTTCATTTCATCACACGACAAGGGATATATCTTGGCTGGCTTGAAAGTCTTCAAGTCTTTACTTGTGTCCAGCTTGATCGTATGGTCATAACCGGGTCGATGGGGGGGAAGGGGGCAGCTCTTGGAGAACACCTCAGAATATCTTGAGTATTCTGGGGGTAGCGTTACCTCTTCCTGCTTTACTCTCGCCTCTAGTTCCATCGATATGGAAGTTCGGTTTATTGAGACAGATACTTCTGGCATTCCCCATCCGACTATTTGGCGTTTGACCCAGTCAATTACTGGCTGTGCCTGTTGGAGCCAGGGCATTCCAAGTAATAGGCCTTCATTTTTGAGGTCCATGACATACGCATGAAGTTTGAATGTTCGCCCGTGGACTCTACTGGTAAACAAGGCTATTGAGTCGATAACCTGTTTTGTAGATCCTTCGAAGCTTCGCGGCGACCATGGATGTTCTATTTTCTTCATCTTAAGGCTGTGCTTGTCTACGACGTCTTTGCTGATAGTGTTGCACTCGGCTCCGCTGTCAATTGCTGTTCGTACCGCTTGATCATTTCATTCCACCAGAAAGAGTTTTCCTGAGATAGCATTGACAGATGGATAATCATTGTATCCTGCTAGGGACATCAATTCTGGTGCAGAAAACGATCGAAATGTACACCTCTCCTCAGTTGTGGTTTCTCCGAGAGAGGTTTTCAAAAATTCTCCTTCTTATCATCTTTCAGCGCCTTTCGAAGTTCCTCGAACTCCTGTGTGGTATACTTTGACTTTATTTCTTGAAGGATGGATGTTCCTTTGAAGTCTTTCTTCTTGGGGCAATTACGACTGAAATGACCTTTTTGTCCACAGCCATAGCATGTTCCCATGAATTCGTGGTCTGAGCGAACTTCTTGGAACCTAGGGGGTTTCCTTTTTTGAGGAACCCTATATGGAGTTGGCTTCTTTTGCCGATCTACGTCCATCGCCCAAGATTCGTTCTTCTTCGGCCTGCTACTTCTTCCTTCATCTTGATACATATGCAAGACAGTCCGATCTTCCTTTGTGAGGCAATTGTTGTATACTCCCAGTGATGCTTTAGCGGTTTGTGCATCAACCGCTGCGTCGATCCATTGTTGAATGGTAGTAGGGATTTTGCTGGATCGAAGAATCCATTCGGTGGTCTGGGGGTTTAACCCTTTTCCGAAATAGACTCTGGCTTGTTGATCATCATGGGAGATGTTTGCTCTTGTGATCAGATCTAGGAACTTTCCGATGTACTCGCTTAACGGCTTGTCTCCTTGTTCTATCTCAGCCATCTTTAGGAAGGCTAGGGCTTCCGTATCTCCGACTTTGAAGATTCATTCCATTCGATCGATGAAGGTCGTCCAAGTGTCCACAATATAAACATCACCACCATTTGTCGTACATTCTTTCAAGTAGTTTTCGGCGAAGTGAATGGACGATCCTTGACTCATGAAAGATAGGGTGAAGCCTATTTTTCATTCATCGGTAGAATAGATGTGTCAGTTTAAGTTGAGATAATTGTTGACAGAGGCAATCCATGCTTCATATTTGCCACTTGTACCATCGAAGGCGGGAGGCTTTCCGAGGCCTAACTCCTTTCCTCTGTCTAACGGTTTTCCTTTGGTTTGTCGGTCGGTAGAACCTCCTGGTATGGTGTACGATGGGAATATGAGTCCTTGATGGCCCATGAGGGCCTCGTACCATGCGACAAGTTCTCATACATTGCTGACGGTTTTGCTTTTGAAGGGGTCTGTGGTTTTGGCAAATTGCTGGAAACTTTCTGTGAGATTTGCTATTGCTTCTTGTTCACCGACTCCTGCCATTCCAAGATCTAATGACGTTGACGCTGACTCAGGTGCGGTATGAGTTTCTTCTTCGTCGATCTTCTTCCCTGCTAAGGGCTCTGGTTCTCGGATCTGATGGAAGGATGGGGGTAACTGCGTGGGTTCTAAGGGCTGTTTCCCTTTTGCTAGCGACTCCGAAGTTTTTGCTTCAGGGTCTGTTTGGGTTGGACTCGCGGTGTATGGTTGAAATCTTTGAGAAGGGGTTTTCTCAATCTTTTCAGGTGCTGCGGTGGCTGTCGACATTCGTGAGGGAACTACTGGTGGCTTCTTTGGCCAGAACTTGGATGAGCCCGCATCGGACAACACCTTGGCTTTCATTACTTCAAGACCTTGAGGGGCTTCCTCTGTCTTGTCTTTTATGCGAGTCGGGGATTGTTACTTCGAGTGACCTTTCAGGTATTCCTAGAGGTTCCTGGGCTTATATGATAGGTATAGCCTTCTCCTCCTAGTACTCTTCTGATCTAGGCTTTACTCCTCGAATAACTGACACTTGCAACTTTTTAGAGATGGGATAGTAGGGGTATAACGACAGGGTATTGTCGTTATGGTAGGGTTGTGGTGTGAGGGTTGTCGCAAGAACGATACCTGGCGGACTGTGTGATGCTTTCAGCTGCGACCTGGCAGGAGCTGGGATCACGTTCGCAGATATGCGATGTGAAGGTATTTTTGCTTTTGTCGCGTGGCGCTGATCACTGTTGCTTGTTCAAGGCAACGACTGACACGCGCTGTTTACCTTTCGGTAAAGTACACACTGCAAGCATTTCACAATTATTCTTCAGAAAACATGCTGAAAAAATTGAAGAAAGTGATACTCTTTTTTGACAGCTGTTTTCAAAGAGAAAAGGCAAAAATAATATTTTCTTTTCTTTGCATGACTTTCCACAAAACATTGATTGATGGTAATACCCATTAGCATAGAAGCTAATCAGCACTACCATCAATTCATTTTTTTGCACAGAAAAGACAAAGAAAACAAAATATTATATTTGCATTTTTTATGTGAACACAGCCCAAATAAAAGAGTATCTCTTCTTTCCATTTTTTCAACATATTTTGGCAAGAAAAATTGTGAAATGCTTGCAGTGACACCTATAGATAGGCAATAGGCGAGCGAGCAACTTGCTGTGGGGCCTCTTGCTGATATATCGACAGTGATATGGAGATGTGTCGACAGGGACTATCTTGACTACCTCCTGTAATTGTTGAGGTGTAGCTCTTACTAGCTGGATACGATAGGGTACTGGCCCAGTCGTCTAGTAGAGCAGGCCTTTGAGACAATAAAGAGAAAAGCAAGGGTTTATAGGAGATATCCTACTTGCTAGGTAGGTAGCTAGGTAGTGAAAATACAAGGAGTCTCAATCACTAAGCTGCGGGGTTTTATATCCCTCAGGTGATGAGACGACTACCGTATCTTCACTATAAATGCGTAGGTAGCAAATAGGACGGTGGTCGCATATACAAGACTTCCCCCAGGATGTTGAGTCATCCTGACTCTTCACTGTGCTGGAACATTTGCATAGAGCAAACGGGAAGTCTCTCCTGACACGATGCGACGACAGTCACGTGCATTGGAAAGCAGACCATAACCGTCAGAGATGCTTCCAGATTCCATCGGGATCTCGGAAGCAAGAAAGGTAAAGTAAAATGAAAACATACATAATCATGGCTGTGTTGTAAACGTAAAGTCCATGGACTTGCCCCTAAGGCTAGGCAGAGGTCCGACGAGACGTCGTAAAGATGCGGGGGAAAGGATGACATATTGTGGAATGGCGAGGCTCATATCGTGATTTCGTATAGTAAGTGGACTAAAGTGGAAAAGATTGGAATGGTGCATGACAGAAGGTAGGTGGCGCATGACACCCTTTGCCTTTGTCTCACCACAAGGCAAATAGCCAACCACCAAGTCCATTTGTGATTAAGGAGGAGGTGGCAGGGTCTTCAGACTCTGAGAAGGCTGAGGGGGTGAGGACTGCAGGTCGGGGGGAGAATTCTTATACAGTCGTTCGGAATGTAACATCTGATCCTTGACAATCTCTACTGTTTACACTACCCGATCGACCATCCCTTGTGGAGGAACCCCCCTTGGCTGCTGTTCACCCAAATGACGACAAGAATCGCTGGGGCCCGAGCATTGCTCTGACACTTCCAGTCCTGGGTAGACCTTGTCGGGTCTTACTGGACACTGGTGGTGGGCAGAGCTCTTATCTCTCTGAGACATGGGCTAAGGCCCATGGCAAAGTCAAATCCCGCCACAGTGAGCCATATACCTTACAGGGTGTCTTGGGTGAGACAATCACCCGAGCACAACGAGCAGACCTTACACTACATTTTGGGAAATTTAAGGGTAACCTCGAGGGCGTAAAGCTAGCACCCCTCCGAGGGTATGACCTGATCCTTGGTCTCGATTTCTTCGATTGCTATGTCGAATCTATCGCACCGGATTTACTTCGGTTTCGAGACCAAAAGGGAAAACTTCACAACTTTCACCCATCGAAGATACCACCTACCAAGCCTTCACTGCCCCACTTGGCTGCTATGTCCGACTCGGAGTCCGAGGCTAGTTCAATTTTATTGACTCGCCATGCTTTCCGGCGTGCAATGCGGAAGCAAGGTACGGAATGTTTCATGGCTATGCTATCAGGGGAGGGGGACACTATAGGGGGATTAGTAGATGGAAGGAGCGGGTCTGGTGCAGAGGAGGGGGGTCCCAGAGTTGATCCCGTGCCAGGTTCTGAGGAGGCAGCTGTCTTGGGGATGCCTAAGATCAGTCCGGACCTGAAGGAGTCCGAATTCAAGTCGAAACTATCGTCTACCCTCTCTCGGTATCGCTCAAGGTTTCTGCAGGGTGTACCACACATCCCCGCAGTCTCGCAAGACTTAAACATGCTTATCGATACCGGTGATGCGAAACCAATTGCTCAGAAGGGTCGCCCAATGTCACCACGGATGCTGGAAGAGCTACAGAAGCAACTTAAAAATCTCCTCGACAAAGGATTTATCCAGCGTTCGAGCTCACCGTGGTCATCACCCATACTCTTCGTCCAGAAGGCAGATGGCTCTCTGCGGATGTGTATTGACTACCGGGCAGTCAATGAAGTCACCCGCAAGGACAAATATCCACTTCCCCACATTACCGAATGCCTCGACCAGCTAGGTGGAGCAAGGGTCTTTTCGAAGATTGACCTCTCGCAAGGATACCACCAAATGCGTCTCGCCGTGGCACACATACCCAAGACAGCCTTCAGCTGTCGCTACGGCCATTTCGAATGGCTTGTCATGCCTTTCGGCCTTACCAATGCGCCATCGGCTTTTCAGCGAGTCATGAATAAAATTCTCGAGCCATTTCTTGACAAGTTCATTTTAGTTTACCTCAATGACATACTCATCTACTCGAAGTCAGAGGGGGAACACTTGGACCACGTGCGTCAGGTCCTTGAGGCTCTTGAGAAAAACGACTTGTTCTGTCATCCAGAGAAATCAGTCTTCGGTTGCCATACCATCAAGTTTGTTGGACACATCCTGTCTGACAAAGGCATAGCAATGGATGATGAAAAGCTTACCTTGATCCGTAATTGGCCTCGTCCGACCAATGTGTCCGAAGTACGCTCTTTCCTCGGTCTCACCTCATACTACTGTCGCTTTATTCGGAACTTTGCCCACATTGCTGCACCACTTCATGCCCTCACGGCTGGTGGAGTTAAGAAACGAGAACCTGTTGTCTGGTCAGCAAAATGTGAAGCGGCCTTCGAGGAACTGAAAGCGCGACTAACAGAAACTCCAGTCTTACAACCGTGGATAGAGGACCGGCCTACATGGCTAAATACGGATGCTTCAGATTTTGCGCTGGGGAGAGAGGTCGAACAATTGGCCGAAGACGGCCCATGGCACCCTGTGGCTTTCGAGTCACGATCCTTGTCGTCAGCAGAACGGAATTACCCAGCCCAGGAGCGCGAGTTACTTGCGATCTTACACTGCTGGAGGAAGTTCAGTCACTGGTTAGATGGTGCTAGCGGCGGTGTGGTCATACGCACCGACCATGCTTCACTACAGTACCTCCGGAAGCAAAGAGAGCCAACGAAGCGACTCACTCGCTGGCTAGACGAGTTCGCTGCTATCGATGCCCCAATCATTTATAAATGCGGCTCCGAGATGGTTGTCCCAGATGCACTTTCATGACGGGCAGACTATTCTACACTAGCTGCATTTACCCCAGCCCCACCTCCAGCCGATGCCCTAGACCCTACAGACTGGCCCCTTTTAGTCCCAGCAATCATGCGAGGAGATGATGTTTCTGCTTACCCAAAAGAGGCTGTCTGCGAAGCCCGCATTCAACTCCATCTCTTCGAGTGGGACCCGGAGGACGAGGTCCTCACCTTTGTGGGTCCGGACCGATCAGAATGCTCGCCGGTCATCCCAAAAACCCATCGTGCAGACCTGCTCGATATCCTCCATAATGAATATGGGCACCAAGGTCCTAAAGGCCTTTGTCAACTCCTGAAGGGGCGGGGATGGGGGCCTCGGCGTCATGCTGACTCTGAAACTTACTGTGCCTCATGCCCTCAGTGCCAGATCTTCTCATCTAATCGGAAGGGTCAAGAGCTGGAGGAAATGCACCCACTCCTGCCATGCGAACCATTTGAGCACTGGGGTATGGATTTTATTGAGATGCCCGTCTCAAAACGCGGTAATAAATGGATCCTCACCCTTGTTGATCATGCAACTGGCTGGCCCGTAGCAATCCTGTTGCCTGTCGCAACTTCACAGCGCGTCATAGATGCAATCTGGGACCATATAATCCTACACTATGGGTTCCCTAGCGAAATCCTATCCGACCACGGCAAGAACTTCCTGGCACCAATCGTCTCAGCCTTCCTTCGTAAGGCCAACATAAAACGACTTACCACTTCGGCATATCACCCACGCACGAATGGCAAGGTGGAACATTTCAACAGCATACTCGAGAGCTACCTTTTCCATATGAACATGACTGGTGACAAATCACGCTGGGATGAGTTCTTAGATGCAGCCCTGTTTGCATCTCGCATCCGCCACCGGGAAGGGTCAAAATGGTCACTTTTCGAGCTCCTGTATGGCCGGAAACCATGCCTCGCCCGCGACGAGCCTGTTCTGCGAGCGCCTGAAATGCCCCCACCATCAGATGACCAGCATAAACAACGAGTCTCAGACTTACATGCCAAATGTCAGGAGGCAATGGCTCGGGAAACAGCTTGGGCAGAATGTGATAAACGTGCTTTCGATGCACGTGTGCCCGGTGGGGAGGATGAACCTACAGAGGGGGAGAGGGCTAAACCAAAGTGCCGAAGGAGAAAGCGGGTGACTTACCAGGTTGGAGATCATGTCCTAGTCCGCAATAACCAGTCCCAGAAGGCAGAGCCTAACTGGACGGGCCCTTGGATCGTCCATGATGTTCGAGATAAGGGTACCATACAGCTCAAAGACCTTCATGGTCATACTCACCCGGACCTGGTGCACATCAACCAAACCCGACCTGCAACACTTCGCTCTGACAACAATAAAATGGCATGGTACCTACCCAAATCCCTCTGCAAGGCATGGGCCCATGAGGATGCAGTGCAGGCAGCAAGAGCTGACACTGCAAGCATTTCACAATTATTGTTCAGAAAACATGCTGAAAAAATTGAAGAAAGTGATACTCTTTTTTGACAGCTGTTTTCAAAGAGAAAAGGCAAAAATAATACTTTCTTTTCTTTGCATGACTTTCCACAAAACATTGATTGATGGTAATGCCCATTAGCATAGAAGCTAATCAGCACTACCATCAATTCATTTTTTTGCACAGAAAAGACAAAGAAAACAAAATATTATATTTGCATTTTTTATGTGAACACAGCCCAAATAAAAGAGTATCTCTTCTTTCCATTTTTTCAACATATTTTGGCAAGAAAAATTGTGAAATGCTTGCAGTGTGACGAGGCTGTGGAGAAGCGACTGCCATCGATTAGGATCGTGGGACGTTTTGCACAGCCTGACCCACAGCCACTGCCTGGCGAAAAAGTACGATAACTTTTTTTTTCTTTTCTATCTACGCACGACACTCCTTCATTTCACTACGGTATACATTTCGGATGGCCCGTTGATTACTTACTCTACTTACACACTCGAGGGCGAGTTTCGTCTAAAGGGGGGATGGTGTCGGGCCTTAGGATAGATTGTCACTCGTTGATTAGTAATCATTAAGTTTTTCTTCTCGTGCTATCATCTACGGGCACGACACCAAGGCGAAAGGGAGAGTCGCACCCCCTCTACGGGGGTTGTTTACCGAACTTGGTTTTCTGAAGGGGCACACGCACAGCAAGCAGCGAAACGGTGAGGTTCTGATTTACAGTCAGTTCAACTCGAATTGACCGACAATTAGACAGTCCTTGTTACTTTGCACCGGGATGTCGTCTGGAATCAGCAAGATTGCGGCGGAGAGGAACCGTCGCGTTCTCATGGAGCTTGTCATGAAACCTGGGAACGGTGTGTTCTGAGCAGTAACTCGCTTTATTAGGCGATTGACTCCTCATTTTCTCTCCTGTCCTTGGTTTGCTTGTGCTTCTGTAAACATCTGCTGCCTCACAGATGTTTGTGCAGATTGTAAAGCCCGTGCCCCTAGATGGGCTTCGTTTAACATCGGCATCTTCATCTGGTATGTCGCTCACCCACTTCTTTTGGCTTGCCCTGTTCTGCATCGTTGTCGTGCTCCTAGAGCTGAGTGTTTATATTACCCGACAGCATGAATTGTGCAAGCATCCATCGCAAGATTGGAACCCATATCACGAAAGTGTGCGTATTTTCTCGTTCTTCTGCGCAGTGTGCATCAAGACCCGTAAGTCTGGGGCTGAGCTGTCTTGTGCGGATTTCAGAAAGAGCCTTTCACTCGATGAATGGTCGAAGGAACAAGTCGAGGTTAGATTCTTCTTTTCTTCCTCTTCTTGATCCCCATCCCATTATGGTCATTGACAATCACTCTTCAGTTCATGAAGCAAAACGGAAACCTCAAGTCCAATCAACTATACAATCCTGACGAGGTTCGACATCCTCCTCCAGCAAATCTGATGGGAACAGAGAGGGACAGTGAGCTAGAAAAATTCATACGCGGTAAGGTCCATAGTCTCTTACATCGTGTTGGTGGGGAACACTTCTTAACGTTTTTTTGATATGTGCAGCGAAGTATGAATACAAACGATTTATGGGGAGGAAGCCGCCGTCAGCTGGGCAAGGAAATGCAGTCGTACCGCCGCCAAGAACGGCATCCGCATCCCCATTTACACAACTGCCACGAGGTAGATCTGCGCCATCATCCAGGGTAGCAGTGCCTGTCGAGCGCAAAACTTCGCCAACACCACCGCCTTTGCCTGAGAAGACCCCTGAGAATATGCCTAGTAGAATATTCTCATCTGCTGCTGGCTCGTCTCTTTCTCCGTCCTTACCATCGGCAACATTTCCTCAGCACAGTACCCCACCAGCACGTGCGGTTTCGCAACCCCTCCCGTCGTCAGCAAATGGAGCGCTCGCTACTAAGCCCACAGTCCCAAGCAAAGGCGGTGTGTGGGATGAACTCATCTCACTGCAAGGTCCTGCGCAGAACTCTTCACTTCCCCTGCAGTACCAGCCGTCGTCACATAGTCCAATGGCCCCTCTGTCATCTTTACCAACTCCAGCATCTTCCGCAATAATGACGCCAACTGGGCTTCCGCAACCGCGAACATTTCCAACGCTGGATATGCCTCCGAATCCATTCGTGAATATGAGTGTAACGGGTGCGGGTGTGTCGACCGGGTACCACTTTAATACGGCCGCAGCTCCTCTTGGCACGCCAACCATCAATTTACCGACCGTGAATACGAACATGAACCCGTTCACAGGAGCAAGCTTATTCACGTCATCCTCGCTCACTAATGGTGCAACATGCATCGCAAGCCCGAATCCTTTCTCCCTAGGTTTTGGAAGTGCCAGTGGTGTGGGCACAGGCATGACAAACCCTCCACAATCTTTCGGAAATCCCTCGCTGCTAGGCCCCCTGACACCTTCCCTCGTACCCCACCCCACTGGCCTGTTTTCTCCCCAGCCTCAGACACCTGCACTATCCACACTTCCATTTTCAGGGGGTGCAATCTCAGCTCCGCCCACCCCATCTCCGTACTCGACTCCCTTCATGACGAGTGGAACACTACCACAACAGCGTCAACCATTTGAAAGGTCGTCCCCGTCATTCTTGCAGCCGCAGATGCAATTCCAGTCCCCTACGGATCCTCAGACTCAGCAACAGGCGTTTGGCCACAACGGTTTATTCAGTGGTTGGTGGGGCTAGGTGACATGGGCAACTCCAAAGCCCCCCATACTTGCTACTCGGGATCGAGGATTAGATGAAAACATTGGGATCTGTACACACGAGTTGCCGAAGTTTTTTTTTTCTTACTTTCGTACTGGAGGCTGGATTTACATACCTATCTACTCATGTTGGAATATTAATGGACCCGTAGTTTTGGTGGTTTTGGTCGTATTTTGCTGCTTGCAGAACTGATGCTCCATCAATACGTGCGATGGATCGTGATGGCGTCAAGAATTTCCAGCGTGTAGGTATGTATCTACAGAACTCGCTTGCTACTGGAAGTGGTCCTACATAGTCTCAGAAATCCGGAAGGAGAGATACTAGATATATACAGAGGGTTAATGGGAATGTGCTTGGAGATAATCAGCTGCTGTTTCTATGGGTAGGGAATGTGGATGGCCCGCGATGGAGTCCAACCAATTACGCGGTCCGTCAGTCTTCCGCTTACGATATACATAGCCCATCCGAGGTTGAACGTTGATAGACCTAGAATCGCTCCCCCCGACCAATGACAGTTACCTGTGCACCGGGTTAAGTCATCCGTCTAATGACATCCTGTGAGACGCAGAAACCCACTTTGAACCCGATCGATCTAAGCTTCTGTGCGTCAACGAGTAACCTCCCATCAAACACGAATGCGGGCTTGTTCATGCCCCTATACACTGCCTCCCAATCGATGTCACGGAATTCTCGCCATTCGGTAGCAATGACAACTGCCTCTACACTCTTGCAGCAATCAAGGGCACTCGATGCAATGTCAACCTGTTTCTGCACTATGTGGATTGAGACAGGTATCAATTACGCGTAAGAAAGGGAGTAAAAGACAACGACATACGGTTGTGCAATGGGACTTGAGGCAGAGCCTCGGAGAGATCCGTCCAGATCTGGGTATGTTCGACTTGAGGGTCGTAGATGCTGACGTGGGCGTTTTCGAGGAGGAAGTCCCTGACAAGGGTAATGGCTGCAGACTCGCGCGTGTCACCTGTGTCAGCTTTGAATGCGAATCCGAGAACGGCAATGCGCTGGCATTTATTCATTGTGAGGAAAAGCGTAAGATGAATCGAGTGAGAACAGTGACAGTACCTTTCCCGTGATAGTTTTGAATAATGTATCGACCACTGTTTTGGAAAAGCGCCGTTTCTGGTATTCGTTCATTACGACCACTTGTTTCCAGTACTCTGCAACCTCGGGGAGATGCAAGCTCTCGCTCAGATAAACGAGGTTTAAGATGTCTTTCTGGAAACAAGACCCTCCAAAACCGACGGACGCGCGGAGGAACTTGGGTCCAATACGCGAATCATATCCGACGGCATGTGCAACTTCGTCGATATTCGCGCCAGTAGCTTCACAGATCGCGGAAAGCGCGTTGACGGAGGAGATACGTTGCGCAAGCATTGCGTTCGCTGCCAACTTGGAAAGTTCGGAGGACCAAAGGCCAACAGTGAGGATGCGTTCCTTGCTGTGTGCTTCGTGTCAGTAGATTCAAAGACCTAAGTCGCCACACTCCGGAGGACGAAGCAACCATGAGGCCGCAGATGTGACCGTAGCATGAGGTAGGAGGAAGGTAACTTACGGGACCCAGTTCGTGTATATCTCAACAAGGGCACCTGATGCCATGGCTCCCTCGGGCGTCTGAAGGGAGCCGATCAAGACACGGTCGGGCTTGAGCAGGTCGCTAATGGCCGTTCCTTCAGCGAGGAATTCGGGGTTGGAGAGGATATCAAAACGACAATTGGGTCTAGAATTAGCCTCGAGGATGGTACGCATTGATTCTGCGGTGCGACACGGAACGGTGGACTTCTCCACGACGATCTTGTTTGAGGTGGCCACCTTGGCGATGCGGCGAGTGGCAGATTCGACATAGCTGGGAAATGGCGGAGAAGTGAGCAGGCAGTGCAGGCGAGCATACGTCACATACTTAAGATCTGCGGCGAAGCCTGCACCAACGCCAGACTTTTTGGTCGGTGTGTTGACGCTAACGAAGATAAGATCGGCCTCTTGGATGCTCCCGTCGATATCCGTTGTGAAGAAGAGGTTGCGACCGCGCGCCTGGCGAACGACGTCCTCGAGGCCTGGTTCATAGATTGGGAGGTTGTAGTCTGGGCTGTTCCACGCGTCGATTCGGGACTGGTTGAGGTCGACGATAGTTACCTTGATGTGGGGGCATTTGAGGGCGATGACAGCACACGTGGGACCTCCTGTGGGAATTGAGAAAAGAGTACGTGAGGCACGGTCAGGAAAGTCATTCAAATCTTGTGGGGCTCACCGACGTATCCAGCGCCGACTGGGTGAGTGGGTGACGAACTACAAGTGAGCCACAAGGAATGTCGAAGGTAACAACGAGACGCACTGCAACAAACTCTAGTGACAGCGGGCATGACGGCGAGTGTTTGAGGCTAGGGCAATAAGAAGCGGAACGCGGAATAGGGTGAGGAGGTGGAGGGGAGGAATATAAAAATGGGGAGGAGGCGATCGAGTAATTTTGCCGCGTGCGGTAGGACGTACATACATACTTATTACAGTACTTACTGCCGCACCCAAGCCCTTCATGCTCATCATGCTATTAGTCCCCGACGACATTTGGTTCGTCGTCTGGACCAATTGATTACGATTGATTACGCGGATACGCTGCAGCAGGCTTGCACGATTACGACAAGCTACAGTAGCTTCCGCCGTTCGACACTCGACGCAGCTTACGACCAGCACGGTGCTACGCGCGTTGTCGGCCCGAAGTCCATTCAGCATAAGCAGTGATATGTTCTATAGGACGGGCGTCTCCCAAGGTACGGCAGCCTCAAAAGTCTCGTGGAGTATGCTACACACTGCCTTGAACCTCTGCGACTCGTCGGCTTGCATCTTTCTTTAGGTTACGTAATAACAACTGCTGATTCGAGTGGGAGCCGCTAGGCTGATGACGTCACTCACTACCCAGACTCCAGTGACCGCTGGACCACCTTGTACTACAGTGTATTACTGAAAACCAACAGTCAGGTTGTAATACAATACGATAAAGGTACTCCAGAATACCTCTATCTCTATTCCTAGTCATCGCCAGCGCTTGTGCCCATCGAATTTAAATGGGCATTAGGGGTGGGGGGGGGAAAGGGGACCGACTCCGTGTCGCTTCCTCCCTTATCGGCTAACCGTCACCGGCTTTACTATCTAATTCTTGGTGAGTTCCGTGAAACATGGCTTCTTGCTTTCCGTTGTCTTCCTTTGCTGTCGGCTTGCTGTCATGGTTCTTTGTCCAAGTGACCGCGACAGCATTGATTCGTGAGCGAAAGGAGAAGTGATATTTGATCTGGCTTCGCCTATTGGCTCGCTATCACCGTCTTGGCTGTCCCGCCACTGGCACATACGATGCCGCCACAATGGACATGAGATTACTTGACTGCCACAGCCCCCCTTTAGGTAAAGAAGATATACCCCCTACAGATCACCACCCTGTTTCACGACCAAAGTGCTCAACGTTATTTCATACCGCCGCCTGGGTTTTCCCAGTCATACGGCGGGCGTACGGATGCGATCGAAGATTCACTCAAACGTTGCGGTGCCTCGGTGCACGGAATGCATTTGGAAGGGAGTATTTACGGTCTTCGTCGGATCGCAGAGGCATTGATCTCGCGGTTGTTGGCGTGGAGGACGCATCGACCCAGTTCCATGGGATTCACGACCAAATCGAATATCATTCCTACGATGGTGGCAAATTTTGTATTTTCATCTCGGACAAACAGTGTTACATGTCCATGCGAATGGGTCCGAAACAAAGTATTGCGCACGTGAGGATGTTTAAGCCCAATGACGTGGGTAGTCTGGGAGGGCTGTTGCGAGAGGTTGTTGGCCGGGTTCGGCCCAAGATGCATCGATCACGGAAAAAAGATACTTGTGATCGTCGGGAGCTTGTATTGTAAGAAGGCATGATGCTAGTCATGTGTGGGTAGAGGCGGGAGGCATTGTTCCTGGCGTACGGTTCGGAATGATCATGCACACGAAAAATACCAATAAGAGGTTTGGGTCGCACTCGCGAAGGTGTTCATAAGGGCGTCACCACCAGGTTGAACATTGAAGTAATCTGTCACTCCACGACCGCGGGGTCACAATGCATAGGGATCACGCAACCGAAAAGATCCAAGGGCTCACCTTGTGCTTCTTCAGTTCAATGATCTTTGGTAGAGCCGATGACCATGGGAGTTTCATCTGTTCCTAGCCCTCCAACTTCCAAAAGCACTTCTCGTGCGCTCTGGATCCGTGGGGCGGAGGCGTTTGCGCCGCCTAGTGTCCAGTGCTTGTTAGCTTCCCGCGGGCATGCAGATTCCAGAAGCCGTGCCTTCGGTCATCCCTTCTCTCCTGCCGTACGTTTCTTGGACCTTATCGCCGGGAGATTGGGGACACACGCGTGGATGATGCGGGCGCGAAAACCCACTCCCATAAGCGTGGTATCCATATCCTGCGAGGCCTTCGATAGCCGGTCACGTAAGATTCTGTTGCATACGAAGGACGTCGATGTTTCATCGAGGGAGCGCGAAGAGCTAAGAGACTTGACAGATCCCGAGCATGGAGGCCAAGATGGGGGCTTCCTTCAAAGGATGACCATCTTGGTCTCCCGCTACCCGAGTTGTACAGAGTATGCGGCAGTACAGGACTTGCGACGCCCCAAATGCACAAGCAACAAACGAAACGCCGGACACCCATGTGCGCTCACGCGTACATACAAAACAACCGTGTCTATAAATGAGGGTGAGACCAGAGGTATTCGTGGCTACTCACGAAACACAGGGAGGAATCGAATAAGGGAGTTCAACGCTTCTCCTCAAGAGTTCCTCGGTTGGCCGCCCTGTAATGATACAACGGAATCCCTGGAAAATTATCTCATGGCGTACAGTAACACGTGTCATCAGGTCAAAGGGCCACGTAGAAGTTCCATGGAAACTTTTTGACGGAGAAGTCCACATTACAACATGTAGCAACCCTCAAAGGGCGATCTGAACATCTAAATTGGTGGGTGCGGCTCGGCCGTCCAGAGAGTGTAGCAGAATGACTCGGGCAACGCCGTACGAGTTGGCAGATGAATGTCAAAGATGTGACAGTGGCATACGCGCCGAAGGACGGATATATATGTAGTCATGACAGGTGTGCAGCGGACCCATAATGGAAAAAAAGGTAACAAGGAGATTCGAGGAATGACAAGCGTCAGTTACAGACAAGTGGCTATCAGAATGACCGTGTAGAAACGTGGCAGCACGCAGGTGACGTCACCGACAAATGTGTCCACTTGCCATAGGTAAAATTGCGATAAGGAGGAGGTAAAATGGTCTGCAGTCCAAGTGCCAATGAAATAGGACCACGATTGCAACCACTGGCTGGCAACTGTGCGTTAATAGGCACCAAACTGATGCAAAAGGTATTTTTCCACACCTCAGAATACTGCAGCTCGCCGTCAAAAGGGGAATAGTTGAATTCGCCCGCCACCTTCTCCGACTTTGCTGCGGCCCTAGTATCTCTTCCATCTCCGCCGTGGAGCGACCGGCCCCTGAAATGAGTCTAATAATGTCCACTGGACGACGTTCCCGCTCGCTCTCCCCCTCATCGTCGCGGGACCCCTTCCAGGTGAAGAGATCGTCCGTTGCGCAATTCCCTCCTTCCACCATTGCCAGATCATATCCTTCCGCGGGGCACGAAGCCAATGCGTACGCCGGAAATCGAACTATTACACCGGCCTCTACTCCCTCTCTTTCTTTATCATCGTCTACGAGCTCAGACGACACCGTCCTCGACGAGTCAGACGATCACGACCTTCGCACAACACTCGCTTCAGAGCAAACTTCCAACACGATTCACGATGAATTTGGCTACTGCGCCAACCAGAATTACCGCTGTATCTCTCAGCATAATCCTGAAAAGCCAGTCGCAGAAGATGAGATAGAAGAACCACCATACTATATCCTATTCACGACGTACCTCAGTTATCTGCTCGTCATCGTTTTTGGTCATCTCCGTGACTTGATTGGCAAGCGATTCGCAAAGTCTTCCTTCACCCATTTGATGCCGTACGATGTGCGTCCTTTGTCGTCCCGTTCAACCCTTGTTGCTGATATTTGTTAGGGATACGCACCGCTGAATTCCGACTTCGACTCGTTTTATACGCGTCGCCTCAAGCAACGCATAGACGACTGCTTCTCTCAGCCTATCGCTAGTGTCGCTGGTCGAACCACTCTGGTCTACGACCGATATTCTGAAGACTTTAATCGTACTCAGATATACACGGGAAAGACGACCAGAGCTCTCAATGTCGCTTCCTATAACTACCTGGGTTTTGCCCAGTCGCACGGGGGTTGTGCTGATGCAGTTGAAGAATCCATCATACGTTACGGTGTCTCGACGTGCGGAACACGTCTGGAAGGGGGTACATGTGACCTTCATCGAATTGCGGAGGCGTTGGTCGCGCGATTCGTGGGCACAGAGGATGCGCTGATTAGTTCCATGGGATTCGCGACTAACTCGACTATCATTCCTGCGCTGGTGAGCAAAAGTTGTCTTATCATCTCGGACGAACATAACCACGCGTCCATCCGAACGGGTGCGAGGCAAAGTGGTGCGCACGTAAGGATGTTCAAGCACAATGACATGCACAGCCTGGAAGGGTTGTTGCGGGAAGTGATTAGTCAGGGACAGCCCAAGACGCATCGATCATGGAGGAAGATACTCGTGATCGTGGAGGGCCTGTATAGCATGGAAGGAACGATGGTGAATCTCCCAAAGATTATTGAACTGAAGAGGAAATATAAGGTGTGATTCCTACATCATTTTAGTTGCCTAACACCATCGCTAAAGTGGTGAGCCAAGTTCTACCTCTTCGTTGATGAGGCACACTCGATAGGCGCGCTGGGACCCCATGGCCGTGGGGTGACAGATTATTTCAACGTTTCACCTAGTTCCGTTGACGTCCTTATGGGCACATTCACAAAATCTTTTGGAGCTGCTGGTGGATACATTGCAGGAGCCAAACCTCTTATTGACAGCCTTCGAGTGCATGGTTACTGTGGACCGTACGCTGAAGCGGGAGCACCTCCTGTTCTTACCCAGATTGTTGCAAGCATGGCTAGCATCATGGGAGTTTCATCTGACCTTGTCCTTCCGACTTCGAGAAGCACGTCTATATCCAAGTCGTCCACGAACGAAGTATTGATGCCCAGCGTAGCAGACGAGCGCCCGCTTCCAAGTATGGTGCCGGCCTCTGCACTTCCCACTTGGCTATCATTACCTCCGCATCTTTCTGATGGTTCCGAGGCATACGAGCGTATCCGCCGCTTGGCATTTAACTCTCGTTATCTCCACGCGGGCTTGAAGAAACTGGGTTTCATCACCTATGGTCACCCCTTTTCTCCCATCGTACCTCTGTTGATCTTTAATCCTGGAAAAATGCCGATGTTCGCGCGGATGATGCGGAGGCTGAAGCCGACACCTGTAGCCGTTGTTGTCGTCGCCTATCCTGCGACACCCCTCGTGACTAGTCGGGTGAGATTCTGTTTGAGTGCTGCACATACGAAGGAGGACATCGATATCGTATTAAGGGCGTGTGATGAGTTGGGGGACTTGATGGACCTCAAGCATGGCAGAGGAGAGAGATGGCCGATCGAGGAGATAGTGACGAGAAGCGACGAACTCGTCCATTCAACCTGATCCTCTTGTAGAACGAACATTTGCACGAATTCGAGAAAAAATATACAGTAGACATGTTGTACCCGTCCCAACAACCACGTTCATATTCTTGCACCAGTGATATTATACGTATCTGTACGGGTGTGACTTGAACGTCGAAGAAGAAGATCGGCAATATTTCCCTGTACGTGTGTTTTCCCTAATAAGGGAAGAGATGATGTAATCCTATGTTTTTCTGTTTGCTTAGTGGACCGACTTTTGCAAGTGAAAAGCAACGCACCACTGCGCTCGTCGGAGGGTTGTGAGTGACGATGCCCTCCCCGATTGCCCTCAGCCCGCCCTCGCCGCCTGCGTCTCTGTTCTTGAAGAAGAAGAAGTCTTTGCTTTCCCAACTCCCTCCCTTCCCCACCGCTACCTCGTATCTCTCTGCACTGCATGAAGCGGATACGCGGGCTCGCGGTCAGGTCGTTACCCCATCTTCTACCCCACCTCTCTCCATTTCTTCTTCTCTGACCTCTATGTCTGGAGATAACCCCCCCATAGAGCTTGCCGACGACCGCTCTGGCCTCACTTTCCCTCTCACAGCCCCCAACTCTGAGCAGGTCTTCACCACCGTTCACACGGAATTTGGCCATTGCGCCAATCAGAACTATCGCTGTGTCTCTCAGCATGATTTTGGAAAACCAGTCGGAGAGCATAAAATTGAGGAACCACCGTACTATATCCTGTTCACAACTTACTTTAGCTACCTGCTCCTTATCATCTTTGGCCATCTCCGCGACTTCTTTGGAAAACGATTTGCAAAGTCTTACTTTACTCATCTGGTGCCGTATAATGTACGTTTGCCCCTTGATTGCTTGTGCTTTGTTGCTGACGCGCAGCAGGGGTACGCACCTCTGAATTCCGACTTCGACTCGTTCTACACGCGGCGTCTTAAGCGTCGCATGGATGATTGTTTCTCTCATCCAGTCACCGGTGTTGCAGGCCGAACTATCCTGGTTTATGATCGCTATTCAGAAGACTGCAACTACACACAAATATACCCGGGGACGAAGACCCGAGCGCTCAATATCTCATCATATAACTACCTCGGTTTTGCCCAAGCGAGTGGTGGGTGCGCTGATGCGGTCGAGGAATCTATCAAACGCTACGGTGTATCGATGTCTGGAACACGTCTGGAAGGGGGTACATGCGACCTTCATCACACCGCGGAGGCACTTGTCGCGCGGTTCATTGGCATGGAGGACGCACTGATTAGTTCGATGGGCTTCGCGACTAACTCGACTTTCATCCCCGCACTGGTAACCAAAGGTTGCCTCGTGGTCTCGGACGAACATAACCACGCGTCCATCCGAGTAGGTGTGAGGCAAAGCGGTGCGCACGTGCGGATGTTCAAACACAATGACATGGACAGTCTCGAAGCGTTGTTGCGGGAAGTAATTAGCCAGGGTCAACCCAGGACCCACCGACCGTGGAAGAAGATACTCGTCATCGTCGAGGGCCTGTACAGTATGGAAGGCACCATGGTAGATTTACCGAAGGTCGTCGAGCTCAAACAGAAATACAAGGTGTGCTTTTTCAGCCTCCGTCGTCCACGGACACTGAAAATAACTTTTTTTAGTTTTATCTCTTCGTCGATGAGGCACACTCAATTGGAGCGCTTGGACCCCACGGTCGCGGAGTGACAGACTATTTCAACATTCCACCTCGTTCTGTGGACGTTCTGATGGGTACATTCACCAAGTCCTTCGGGGCTGCTGGTGGATACATCGCCGGGTCCAAAGCACTCATCAACAGCCTTCGGTTGCGTGGTCACTCGGGACCATATGCGGAAGCGATAACGCCGCCCGTCCTCACCCAGATCGTTGCCAGTATGGCTAGTATCATGGGTGTTGCTACTGCACCTAACTCCAAGGCTCCCTCGCACGCGCCTACGGCCCCTTCACGGGCAGACGAGTACACGCATCCAGGCATGGCTCCCGTCTCCGCCCTTCCCAGTTGGCTTTCCCTACCTCCTTCGCTTTCCGACGGATCTGAGGCCCGTGAGCGCATCCGACGGCTCGCATTCAATAGCCGATATCTCCACGCAGGTTTGAAAAAGCTTGGATTTATCACCTACGGTCATCCCTTCTCCCCAATCGTGCCCCTGTTGATATTCAACCCGGGCAAGATGGCAAGTTTTGCACGGATGATGAGGGCTAGGCGACCGACACCTATTGTCGTGGTGGTGGTAGCGTACCCCGCCACCCCACTGGTCACTAGCCGGGTCAGGTTTTGCGTGAGCGGGGCGCACACCAAGGATGATATTGACGTAATTTTGAGAGCTTGCGACGAGGTAGGAGACGTTTTGGATTTGAAGCATGGACACGGGGAGAGGTGGCCACTGGAAGAGATCATGAAGAGGAGTGTGGAACTCGTCAATTCAGTCTGAGCCCGTGTATTAGTTGTTTAACCGTCGCACTCTACTTACTCGTAGATCATGACACTATATATATAGCTGTGTGCTTGATGGAAGGTAAAAGTTATGACCGAGCAACAGGTTTTGCGATCAACTCATCCAGGACTTGTCAAATTCTGCTTTGGGTTGGTAGAGAACAAACAATCGATGTTAGCATCAATAACTCATCACCGCTACCCCGCAACAGAAGTTTGCTAGCAATCATCAGAAACTATGCACTCAATGAACTCATCAATATATCCTTCCCCTCCAACCATAGTATCGTAATGTTCTGCCAGTTCATCCACTAGGCTGATTAGATATGCGAGATTCACTTTCCCAATGACACCTTCGACTGGATACCATATCTTGCGCTCCTCATAGGCCCACTTCCATCGCTGTTCCACAATTTCAGGTGTATCTGAGCGTACCCGCTTGGTAGATACGAAACAAACATACCAAATACCGGATGAGTTCTTTATCGTTCGGCATGACGTGCTTCCACTCCTCCTTCGCTACGGCTTCAACCGGCCCATGTGAACTGGTGCAAAAGATTCGGAAGGAATCAAAAGCATACGGGCCTACACCAGGGAAGTGGGATATGGGGGTATCAGGGTAGGCAGACCTCGTCTTCCGCCTGCAGGGCTTGATTGAAGTAGCGCAAGAATCCATGAAATATCGTGGCGGGTCCTCTATGTAACATTGTGAGATCTCTTTAAACCACTTCGCCCGTTTGTTGTAGAGCCCTAGAGGACGAATGAGCTCGATTAGCTCATCCAGAGGTGCTAGTTAAAGGTAAAGGTCATTAGTGACAACATGAAGATTGTGATCCTCAGGGGAAGGATGCACAGCGCCGGACTTGGGACGTACCATTTACGAGATCCTGAGGTGTGGGCCATCGATGTATAATCTTCCAGAAAACTGGAATAGCCATGCGACCCGTCGTAACATTTAGCAACCTAACAGCAAGTAGGACTTTCCAAGGATCATGGCATACGGCCTCTGCAATATAAATGAGTGACCCATTCAAGTGAACTGGTGCCATTCTGATACGAGGTCCAATAGCAGGATACTCACCTTGGATTAACTTCGGTTTAAGAATCCGGAGCATGACCATAAAATCTTTTACCAAATCTTCATACTTTTCTTGCGAGGAGACTTGGAAGTCAGGTCTAGGAGGTTTCGCGAGAACCGAGCCGCCGCACGCCGGAAGTTTTGGAAATGCCAAGGTTGAAATCGATGACACAGTTAGTTTGGTATTAGAATCCACGATGGTGGAGACTTCAGAGGTAGGGAAGGAGGTCGCAGGTAGGTATGGTGCCGTGAAGTACCTGGACGTCCCCGGTGGAGCCACTGGCGTCGCCGGTACCGAGACCGAAAGCGTGTCGTCCCGTTTCAGACGAGGACGCGACACAGACGACCGCCGGGGTTTGTTCAAATGCCTATCGACCTCTTTTCTCTGTGTTTTGTCGCGTGTCCTCCGCTTTCCACGGGTTTGGTTAGCGCCGCTACGACAGGTGTTGGGTGCCTCCGACCGGCGCGGGGAGCTTGTCTTGCGCTTCCGAGGGACAGCAGAAACTGAATCTTCGACAGGTAACTCAGACGCCCTAAACCCAGGGTTGTTTCCCTGGATCTGCGTCCAGTCACACACCCCTTTCCGTAGAGCATGTACGTCGCGCACAGGATGCTCCCGCTTCGCAATCTCCACAGCTTCCAATATTACTCGACGACCCTGTTGTTCCCATCCGATGGGATGTGTAAATGATGTGCTATGATTTGGAATTAATACTTACTTGACCTGGAGTCGTAGTCGCGGTGCACGCGACTGATGATGCAGGGTCGGACCGACGAATCCGATCGTCCGACAAGACTTTGTTGTCAGAACGCGTCTTGATCCGACGAGACGTTCGTCGTTTCTTCACTACTGGAAGCGTCTCCTCCTCGACAGACGCATTAAAGTCTGCACTCTTCCGCCTGGTGCTTGGCCTGCCAACTGACAGGTTCCTAGACTTTCTAGGGCCTGTGGAGGATCGAAGGGGAGTACGTGAGACACCAGACGTGGTGAACGGTGTTTCTGGAGTGAAGGAAAAGGACTTCCTCAGCCATTGTGAGAGAGCGGGGTCTACTGGTCTTGGAGTGGTACAACCACTGTCCATCTGAATTCCGCCGAACGGGGTGACACAAAATGCAGGCTTGGTCCTGGCATCTGCAAAATGGATGGATTACAGCATCCGATTCCTACAGTTTTTGAATTGTTTTGAGTGCTCGGCAAGTGCTATTAAGGCACGTTGTTTCGCAGATAGTGGCCCGGACCGTCGGAAGCTGCCGGACCGGAAACCAGTCCCTATCAGTTCCAACATCCACAGCTCATCACCAAAGACTTCGAAGTTGGATCATGGCCGCTCGCACAAAATTTGTGGAATACGTCGACCAGAATGCAGAAAGTTTCATCGAGCGGCTGGCACAGGCAGTCAAGATTCAGAGGTAAGGCATCACACCCGCCGTCAGTCTATGGCGATGATCATCCGTATCGCCTCTGGTGCAGCATAAGCAGCGATGCACGCCATCGTCAAGACGTCATTGCAATGGGAACCTGGCTGAATCACCAGCTTGTATCTCTCGGCGTGACGACGAAACTTGTCGATCTCGGGACTCACGTCATGCGGAGTCAGAGGCTCCCTCTCCCTCCCGCGATCTTGGGAAAATTGGGCGAAGACAAGAACAAGCGAACAGTGTTGATCTATGGCCACTATGATGTACAACCCGTCAGTAATCCGTTCATTTTCTTGTACTTTTCCTAGAGATCTGTTTCTTCCCTTCTTCCGTTTCGAACATGAGGAAGAACTCAAAAAGATATCTTGCATTGATTAGGCACTCAGATCGGACGGTTGGAATACAGATCCGTTCGAACTCGTCGTCGATAAAGAAGGGGGAAAACTCATCGGACGCGGCGCGACAGACGACAAAGGTCCGATCCTGGGTTGGCTCAACGTCATTCAGGCGCACAAGAGCCTTGGTCTCGATATGCCTGTCAACTTGCGTTTTTGCTTCGAGGGTATGGAAGAAAACGGAAGTGAAGGGCTTGATGAATGCGTTATTGATGAAGTCAGTAAAGGAGCGGAAGGATACTTCAGCGGGGTAGATTGCGTTTGCATCGTGAGTCTGGCTTTGCTTGAATGCAATTCTCAGCTCGTCCGGTGTGCTGAAACTTTTGTTTGTAGTCTGACAATTACTGGCTCAACACGCGCACGCCCGCGTTAACCTATGGGTTGCGCGGTATCGCATATTTCAGCATCAATGTCACTGGACCCGGCCAGGACCTTCACTCTGGCCTTTTCGGCCGCATGGTACACGAACCAATGACGGATCTCATTAAGCTTATGAGCAGGCTTGTGGATAATAACGGAAATATACTCATTCCCGGCGTGGATGAAATGGTCCCGCCCCCAACACCAGAGGAGGTGTACGTGTAGTCATCTCACCTCATGGATTACATTTAATTGTACCACAGAAATTTATACAAGAAGATGGACTACACCACAGCGGACGTGGAAGAAGCTGCTGGTGGCCCAGTATGCGTCGAGTTCCACACATAGTATTTCGTAGATGTAGTTCCTGACCGACCTTTTGCATAGATCGCGATCTCGGAAGATAAAGTGACAGTTCTGATGGCACGTATGCGGAGTCCATCCCTTTCTCTGCATGGAATCGAAGGCGCTTTCTCGGCCGCGGGTTGTAAGACTGTAATACCCTCCAAGGTTGGGGGCAAGTTTAGCATACGGTATGCCTTTATTCTATGTAGTCATTCTTGTTATCTATGCCTTATCGCGCCTTTCGAGTGTTGCAGACTTGTTCCCCCTCAAACTCCAGAGAAAATTATCCCGCTTGTCAATGCATACCTTGAGTCGGAGTTCACGAAGTTGAATAGCAAGAACAAGATGACCGTCGAATACTTGCACGGAGGGAAGCCTTGGGTTGCGGATGTGAAGCATTGGAACTTTGAAGCCGCCAAACGAGCGATTGAGGTGGGTCTTATTCCGTATCAGCTGGCTTGATTTTAACGGCTACCGTGTAGGCGGTATACAAGAAGACACCCGACTACACACGTGAGGGCGGATCGATCCCTGTCACACTTACTTTCGCGGAAGCTTTGGGTGTGAACGTCTTGTTATTGCCCATGGGCCGTGCAGATGATGGTGCTCAGTAAGAGCGTCTGTTATGGGTCAGTATCGTGACCGCTGACATGTAACCTACAGCTCAACGAACGAGAAGTTGGATCGATCCAACTTCATCGAAGGGGTAAGTCTCTCCTTGCAGAATGCAGAAAAGCAAATGGCTTATGTTGAGTTGTGCAGACGAAGGTGTTGGGTACCTACCTGTATGAGGTGGCTGCTGCTATGTGAAACTTGAATGGGGGAAGTTATCATAAAAGTGTAATACTATGATTGCTCGGATTCCTTGTCAACTCCATGATCATTCATGACGCAGCGGTGGGGAACCATGCCGTAGTATTATAATGATTGTTCGGAGTCACATCTATCAACTCCATGATCATTCATGATGCGGTGGTGGAGAGCCATGCCATGTATGATACAATATGATTGTTCGGATTCCTATCTGTCAACTCCATGATCATTCATGACGCAGTGGTGGAGGGCCCTGCCGTAGTACTGTAATGATTGTTCGGAGTCATATCTATCAACTCCATGATCATTCATGACGCGGTGGTGGAGAGCCGTGCCATATATGATACAATGTGATTGTTCGGATTCCTATCTGTCAACTCCATGATCATCCACGACGCAGTGGTGCCAATTGCGCTGGGTATCTCCTAGTTTTTCCGTGTCATATCAGAAATCCATCGATCGACAGTGATTATACGTAACGAACGATGTATTTGCACTCAATGGTTACATACATGTGCGATTCGGGCGGCCCACGTCCAAGTGTCGAACATGACTCCGGCATTGCAGCTCCGTTCGGGCTATTGTCCCGTTCTTTGGGGCATTCTGATATGCAAATAACCTTTAGGTTGTTTCTGTCATAGCGCCCGACTCCGGTATGAAAAAAACGTCCACATGGATCCTTTTTGAAAGACCTCACAGCGTTAACTACCACTGATATTGCTTGCTGCGGATTCGGTGTACAATGCAAATGCTGCCGATCAGACGCAAATTTCCTTCTCTGGACGATCCAATTAATATAAACGTTGGAGTTCGGCCAAGGATCACTGGGCCCTCTGACCCAGGTATGTTCCGTTCGAGCCATCGATCTGGCACATCCCGGTATCTAAATAGCATTTGGTCACAGTGCCCTAACCTCAATATGAAAAGAAAACATCTAATATAGATCCTGCTGAAAAACGCTTCCACTAGCCACCATTGATATTGCTTGCTGTAGAGCGCCATCCGGATACGATCAGGTGCAAAGACCCTGGCCTCGGGAGGTCCGGATGATCCAAATATACACCTTCGAGTTCGACCAGGGATCATTACAATTTGGGCATTCCGTGGGGATGGAATTCGGTGAGCCCTCTAACCTCTGGTGTGCCTCAGGCATGCTCCGCTCCAGCTATCGACACGTTTTTGTGGCACATCCTGATATTCAAATACATTTGGGTCGTTTTTGTCATAGCGCCCAACTTCGAGATTTGAAAAAAAAACATCGATATTGATCCTATTGAAGCGCCTCTATTAGCAATCATTGAAATTGCTTGCTGTGGGGCACCATTTAGATACGATCAGGCGCGAAGTCTCTGGCTTCGCGAAGCCAGATATGATCCAAATATACACCTTGGAGTCTTACTAAGGATCACCAAGATATGAACGTTCTGTGGGGATGGGCTTGGGTGGACCAGTCCTTGATCCAGATCTGCCCATGCGAGAGGGTACCTCAGGAATGCTTAAATACTGGCCAGGACGGCACTGGTCCTTTAGATTCTTCGAATCCTGTCATCTTCTGTGCCCGTGTCACAATGTCTCCCTCCAGCCCCAAGATGCTGCTTGTTTTCTGCGACGGTACTGGTGCAGACGGAACTCTCACAAGCACTGAAGGTGAGCTATGGTTCCTTGATGTTGACGAAGCATGTCTGATGCCCGTTTTACTCCTCCAGCACATCTCCACCGGCCTCCTACCAACGTTCTGCGTCTTTGTGAGTCACCTCCGGTAATCAAGTACATTCGGCCTTACTAGAATTCATACCACATGTCAGCGCGAGCTGTACTACAGACCTCTGGGTATGTCGCCGCCTCAGAGACTCTATTTCAATTGGCTTAAAAAAACCAGCGGTGATAACCAGAAGAGACAAATCGTCCTTTACATGAGTGGGGTTGGCTCTGAATCTAATTTTCACGGCGTCCCTTCGCCGCCGGGGGTGGCACTCCGTTGCGTGATTGTTCCCGCCTGTCCGAACGTCTGGATTGATCATGCGACTATTCCCTTCTACAGAGCTTACTGGTATTGCAGTGGGTCAGTTCGCTAGGTTTCTATCTGCATGACTGGATGTTCATGTTCATGTTCAGCAAATAAGATTCGAGATGCATATGCATTTATCGCCCAGAATTATGAAGTAGGGGATGAGATATGTATCTTCGGGTAGACCATCGTCCTAATTGCCCCTTGTAACCACTGACAGAGTCCTTTCTATCTAGATTTTCCAGGTGAGTTGCCTTCGTCCTTGCCGCTGCTGACAATCGACGATTTGAGTAGGGGTGCCTACACAGCCCGAAAGCTGTCCGGCTTGATTGTCAGTAGCTTTTAGAGGTCTTCCGTATGCTGTACTCAATTTATTTGCGAAAGGACCGCATTGGGCTCTTGCAAAGGGAGGAGCTCATATACTTCTTCGAGATATGGACTGCCCTTGTCAAAGGCCGACAACCGACGATCCCACCCGGCACGCGCTCAACCAGGATCAACTGAGTGGCACCATTCAATCTGCAGTGGACCTCGCTCCCCGCTACTGCTGATATAACTATCCTTGAAGGTGTGTGGGTGTATGGGACACGGTTGACGCCATCTTCGATGGTTGGTTCCCCTCCGAAAAGAACCACGTCAAGGATGCCCTCAGCATCACGGACCACAGCCTTCCAGCCAACATCGATATTGCACTGCATGCGCTGTCTCTCCAGGATAATCGGACGTTGTTCTCGCCCACCCTTTGGGAGATGCCGGAGGGTGGCCGACTTGCCAATCAAGTCATTAAGCAGGTTCGTTAACTTGTCAATGCTACTTCTTTTCGAGTATCTGACGCTTAGGGGATCTTGTAGGTGTGGTTTCCTGGCTCCCATTCTGATGTTGGCGGAGGTTGCGACAAGCACGATCTCTCTGACCTGGCATTGTTCTGGATGGTGGTGCGTATGATATCCGAGGATTTTATGATGTAACCTGACATTGGACAACCCTTGAAGGGAGAGATCAAGTCCTTTATTAACATCGATACTTCCTTCATCGAGAAGATGACGCAACCGCAAACCGGTCAGTGGGGAGCAGCCGAGCCTCAGAATGCATATATAGAATTCGGTGGTGGCAGTCCCCAGACGCGCTTGGAAGGTGGTCTGATTAAGCCAGACATTTTGCTGCATGAGAGCATTCTTCACGCTCCTACAACGCTTTTGAAACCAGACCACATGCTTACTCTCGATACGCTCAAGGAAGTATTTGGAAGCTCTTGGAAGCCGATCATTGCACCCCTCAACGAGTTCGAACAGTCTTGTAAGGATAAATGGGGGAAACAATCTGAGCGCTATACTTCTGCCGATGTACGTGTCACTGTCTTCTATTACCTGTTGTTATGGAATGTTCAATTTTCTGTGCTTACAGCATGGTGCAACAATTCCCCAGACGGTTACCTTTGAGAGTGCATCCGATCTATCCTTATAGATGTAAGCACACCATGTGGAGGAACAGGATATGGGTTGTACAGTTCCTTTCATGGTGATTGCATTCACTGCAGAAACGAGATTGTTTGGTACCAGATATGTTGGATTGTTTACTCGGGAAGTGCTGCCGCAGGCAGCACCAACCATGCTTGAGATGTATCATTGTATTATATGTGGCACGGCTCTCCACCACTGCGTCATGAATGATCATGGAATCCAGCAGTTGACATAGGTCCTGGATAGTGTTGTCACGGCCCGGCTCGGCTTGGGCTCGGCCTGTGAGGGCTCACGGCTCGAGAAAAGGCCGAGCCGTGAGCCGAGCCGGGCTCAAGAAGACGGCTCGGCTCGGCCTGAAACCGGGGCCCCAAAGGGTAATGATGACCAGCAGAAAGTAAGTATACGCTTACCGTGTTCATCACAGATGCGACAATGGAGAAGGTGCCATTGATTAGAGTGGTATGTTGAGGGTTACGAGACTATACCAGAGGAGGAAAGGGTCATTGATATATACACCGGTCTTGGGATATCTGTGCTTTCCGCTGTAAGATAAAGAGGATATCCACATGATAAAAAACCTCTAGAGAATGAGATGACCGGAACCAGTTCACCAGCTCCTACCATGTCACAACCAAGATCCAGCTTATTTTAGTTTTTCCCTCGTCTACATACGCCGAAGCCTCTCTCAGGCTGATTTCCGTTCTGATCACTGATTGACTGTGAAGGAGGGCCAAGAGGATCGCGCAGGAGAGTGACCGCAGATTGTTGGCGTGGAACGCTGTGCTGGGAGTCAGCTGTTGCAGCAGGACCGCTTGACTGTTCTGTGGCAATTTCCGATGTTGGTGGCGTGTTATTCACTCCAAATATCCGATTTCGAGCTTCCAAGTATTGAGCCTCCCGTTGTGCGAGAGTACTTTGGTTGGGGAGCGTGGAGGAGGTGGAGTTCGACGGTGACTGAGATTGGCTGGGACGCTTGAGGATGCGCAATTGGGGTCTCAGTGCGGCAGCTGGAGGGGCGATGGTACTGTGTCCTGTGCTCGAGGGGTTGATGACGACTTCAGGCATGGGAGCTCGGACGTTACTGTAAACAAGTAGTTACGTGAGGTCAAAGAGCACACTCCTGCTTGCCAAGCGCCAACACCACGATTGGCATCACTGCACCAAGAAAGAAGACTCACGCTTCATGCCACATATCGACGTTGTCATCTCTTTCATCGAGTCCGACGTCGGTGTCTGCTGTTTGCTGCGGTAGGGTGGCGGTGGTAGCAGTCTCACTACCGTCGTCGTCATCGTCATCATCGTCGGCGTCCCAGTCGTCTCGTATTGCCTGAGTTTTTTTCCCTATTCTGCTCCTCGTAGGAAGTACGTATGTGGGACGCAGTGCGTTGGAGGGCGAATTTCCTGGCAGCATCGTCGTCGTCGAGGTCGATGTCAGGGATGGCTTACCACATATGGTAATAATGGGCGCTAATGTTCTTTTGTGCGAACTCGGGTTCGAGCTAAGTTGACGTACTTTCCCCCCTTCCAAGGAAAAAAAAGAATGGTTCCTCAGCAGCAACAGGAAGTGGACCAGAAACGTCGAAAACAGACACTAGAACGGGCGAAAGTAAACCACGTACGTCTCTGCTCTAGTAGTACCACGAAGTGACCCGACGAACCACCGTTTCATATCTGCAGCTGTCAAAGCAGCTCCAGATGCGTCTACGGTATGCGAGGCTCAAAGTAGAATACGGTTGGGTGAGTTCCTTCGACCGATAGCCCTCGGTGTGCGTGTGTCTCAAGACAGGGCGTAGCAACGACAAAGCTTGAACGAGGTGGAAAATCTTTACTTTCACCATTCACACCTTCGCACTTCGCGAGTGCCACCACCAGCCACCTTGATGAAACCGCACACCACGAGCACTGGTGACGAAAAAGAGGACTCTTTGTTTGCATCCATGCTCGTAGATGATCCCGCCACGAGTTCACAGCAAACAAATTCATCTAGCAGTCCAGACCGGATGCTGGCCCTTCAAGTGTCGGAACTGCCTACGATTGAAGACGTCCTGGATGCTCCTCGTTCAGCCACCATAGGTGCGTTTGCGTCGTCCAGTCTGCCAATCATGCAAACGACTGGCTAGGACAAGGTCAGCTCCTGGACACCTCATCACAGCCGTCCCAATCGCAACCCAATCCAGCTGGCCCGGCGCAGAGTGCGAACATGAACGTGCAGACTCAGACACTGATGCCGCAGGGAGCCCAGGCAGCCTCATCGAGCCATTCTCTTCCTATGTTTGCCCTCTCAGATCCTTCGATCTTGATCCGACTTGCGCAGTTGCAATCGCAGGCATTAGGAGTCTCTCAATCGCAATCCCAACCGCAGGCGATATCACCGTTAGAGGGACAGTCGTTACCGATTCAAACCTCATCCATTCCTACCATCCAACCTGGTCAAAATCTCACGCCACAGTCTTCGCTGTTATCTTCACAACCCTCTCATTCAACTTCTCAATCATCAATATCCCTTCAGCCCCAATCTACGTTAACACCCACGCAACCGTCAACCCCAGGACCTTCGCCATCACCAGTCTTAGCAACCCAGCAGCAACAACAACAACCAAGTGCCCCGGCGCCACTCCTAGCCCTGTCATACCTAACTTTGTCTCCAATGTTATTCTCGCTCGCGCCCCCATCCACAACCCCAGTGCCACCACCGTCACCACCTCTATCGCCACAACCACCAACAACGAGTACTATAGTGCCATCGTCGTGTTCAGCAAGCACGCCCGGACTCACAACCACCTCGACATCCCCGTTAACATATGACTCTTTCTGGTCTACACACATTTCGGCATCAGGCATGACACGCCCACTCTACCGAACCCAGGCCGGCTTCTCCGCAAGTACGAACAGCACGGGTCACGTCGCGATGCTGACCCCGGGTGGCCATACGGGAGTGATGACGCAAGAGGGTGTGTATGTTGGGGGTGCGACAGTTGGGAGCGCGGGTGTATAGATTTTTTGGCTGAGAAACGGTAGGGATGTAAACAGAATATGTCTTGGATGGTGTTTAGTTTGTATGATTCATTTTTAAATTTGGTCGATTTTTTTTTCCAGCCACGATCCATCGAGTGGGGTTACTAAACGTACAATGCCGCAGTTTTTTTTCGTCGGTACTGCCTAATATACAGTTGTTTGCTCATGGCGTAATTGAGTACATACGAGTGTCAGCTGTCGGGGGCGCATACGAGTTATTGTGCGGCAGTCTATGTCAACGTCTTGTTTTGTTTCAATACATAAGCCGTAAAGACTTGTCACAAGAGAGAAGGTGGTGATTATGTAGATTTTGGCTTGGTTGTGAGTGGCAATTAGCAACCTGCCCTCGGTGTGGGGATCAAGATCTATGCAACGCATGGAAAGTTGCTGGGTGCAATCACCACAGAATTTTGCTTTATCAAGCAACTCCCACCTCGTGTCTTGTCCTTTCCTCAACCGTTCCTCTCAGCTACGCATCCCCGCCTCCTCCGCTCTTCGCTTCCATCTTGCCACCTGCCCGTTCCCGTTTCCCTGTTGGCGGACAATGTATATGAAGAGCTATAGGGACATCGTTGTACTTTACTTTGCAACATGCTTCACATTCCAACATTCGGGATTGTCTGAGTCTCTGTGCCAAGGAGGAACAAACCATCTGCCCTCCAAGTACTTACACCGCGCGCCATAGTTTTTGATGAGGACTTTCATATAATTACAGATGGGGGTGGACAAGTTCTAGTCATAAATATTATCAGTCAATTACATGTGGGTGGAGGCATGAGTTAGCTACAGATGAAATGGAAATGCCATCCAGAAGAACCAATTTCAGTGAACTTTCTGAATCCCTGCTCATCGCCTAGCAGAACCCACAGAAGAGTGAAATGGTATATAAAACAGCAGCCATAATATATGTAACCGATCATATAAAGACCATACTTAGTACTAGTAGGTGCGGAAAAACCTGTGCTGTAGAGAAAGAAAATGCACAAGTCACGAGTGTTAGCAGACAAACGTCCTTGCGGACATTAGACAGGGAAGGTGAATCTGATAAGAATGGATGATACGAGGCGGAAAAAAAAGAAACTCAAACGGAGAAAGTAAACGTCAGCCTATAGCATGAAATCCAGCGTGCGCGTCATGCCATCCGTGCCATTTCATGTCAAGTGGCCGGCCCACTCACCCATCGTTTGAATGGTCGTTACTGTTCTACTTCGTCGTCGTAGTCGTCAAGGTCGCAGAAAACTTTTGCCCTTCGTTGACCATTGAGAATGCATAACGAAAGAGCCGTCGAAATAAGAGTGGGGACCGACTTAGGAGAAGACGCCCCCGAGCCATCCAAGGACTTTGAACAGGCCCCATAGACAGCCTCCAGTGATGATAGGTAGACTGAGGTTATCGTCTATGGAACCAAGATCTTCACGACTGTCAAAAGGAAAACGACAGCGCAGAAAATGTGAAACTGACCAAGCGCCTCAGCGACGGCGGTAACGAGTCCTGTCACGATCCCAATTGTGGCTATCCCCGTCCACCCACTAAACATTTTTGAGCCCGAATCCGCGAAGGCTCCTCCAACACCTCCTTCCCATGTCCAACTTAACTCCGGTCTCTGCTCCCTCAATGGTGCTACAAATGACCAGAAGCCGATGGCCACAGCCGCACCCGTTATTGCAGCGGCAATGAACCCTGCAAGACTCTTCCGCGACGCAAGGGGAAGACCGAGGATGGGTAAGCGTGCGGGTAGGCGTGGTGTAAATTGGCCGTAGAGACGGCCGAATGTGGACGCTGCAGTGTCGGCCCATGAAAGACTGTGGATAGGAGGTGTTTCAGAAGGAAGACAGCAGAGAGGGATAGAAAGACAAACATGGCCACGGAAACGACGGCGATGTCGAGAGGAAGGGTAACGAGGACGGTGTTAACACCTAACATGTACCATATCACGCCGTTGGATGTTCGCTGATTCAGATGACAACGGGCAATCTTAGGGTGATGTCAATGATAGTGAGCGGTAGCGAGACGTACCCTTTCGCTGTCTCGCATAAATGTGCCAACGCACTTCTCAAAGGCGCGCTCGAAGGAAGAGTAACGTAGACGGAGGATGTCAACCGGTATGAGCACGGCGAGCGCAGAACTGAGTGCCGTGACTACGTGGTCTCGCGACCCATCTGATGTCCACAGGTATAGTGTCAAGAAGCCTAAAAATAGAACGAACAGGTGCGGTCGGAAAACATGGTAAACCACAGAGAGAAATGAAGACAAAAGCAGAGTTACCAATGGACGAATGCAAGGCCTTGCGGGGAATCTCGAAGTCGATCTTGTTATCTTTTTTCTCTGAATGTTTTCTATTTCTGCTAGTATTCGAAGCGGAACCATTACGTGCGCGTGACTGCTTTTTTGCCTCCCGAGGTACGACCTGAGCGTCAACCTCCTCGACGAGCTCGTCGAGAGTGGGGGCGTCAGATAGTGAGCCCACAGAAGCACTACTGTAGTGAGAATCTCGCATAGATGACGCCCTGAGTTTGTGGGCGCGTTTGGCGCCTGCCATGCTGATGTTAGTAGGAGGAGTGGACGAGCGGCGCGGCAGGGAGGGCGTCCTCGAGCGAGACGACGAGCGGCGTGGCTGGTCGTGAGCAAGGCCGAGCGAGAAGGCGTCGTTGGCGGGGAGGGCCATTGAGGGTTGCAGCTAGCTTTGCAGTGGACCGAAAAGAACAGCTTCAGGGTTGACGTGACACAGAGAAAGCACATCCACAGTTACCATCAACTACGACATACACGCCATCTCTGTGCTAATACGACTATGTACGAAAAACGATGTCGACTCTACAGTGAACGGACAACCCGTCGACGCAAGGAATCGCCGTTGTTTGGTTTCTCGAGTCAAAATCCTTGTCTCGGAGCATTAAAACGAAGGCCGGGTGAACAAGAACTTGCCTCGTCAATCGTAGTTATAACTCCGAGAAATAAAATAAGAAAGCACCATGGAGCACTGTATACAGGACGGGATCACATTCACCATCATGGATGGAAGAGGACGACGAGAACGAACGCAGCCGACCGCACGCTTTGTACTGACACCCCCAGTCTTGGGGGTCGCTTCATTCCGAGACATCGGACGACCCTATAGCCAAAAAGGAGGGTCTCCAGCACGAGGTCATACCGATAACCAGGCAGTGCACTCAGTAAGTTCAGTTTTTCGAAGCTGCAGCATTCCCGTGAGTCATGACAAGCCACAGAAATCACTGCTAGCGAGTCGGAGTAGGTCGGAGGTCTTCTGTCACGAGCGGACCTGTGCAGCCTGCTTAGGCGTGGCCCGTGGGCGATATCCAGTCGACGTTGTGTCACTCAAATTGCCCTGACCGTGTGGGTTCATTAAACCTACTTCGTATACCCACAGGTGAACCGCGAGCCTGTAGCATTTCGTTTAACGCTGATTCGTCCTTTCACAGCTAATATCATGGCAGCCGCAGTGCACAGCTTTAATGTTTATACCTTGCTGTCGTTCGAAACCGCGCCACAGTAGCAACCGAAACCTGTCCGTTGCTGTAGATCGAAACTTGCCTCATTTCATTTTGGTCAGGATCCCGAATATTTAACTGCCGTGTTTTCATGCTGTCCACCCTCAAAGATCAACGTTAGGACTGTTCGTACAACAGACACGGCTGAAACCAAGAATGAAATTGCCGTTCACCAAGAGCAAGGCCGCCCGTAGGAACCATTGTCCCCATATCCCATTACCAGTTACTGATACCACCCTGCAGAAGCCAACGAGGTGGTTGAGACTCCTCCGAAACAGCCAGGCTTCTGGAAGTCCTTCGAATGGAAGTTAATGCTTGCCCTCTTATTTCCTGTCACGCTGGAGACGCTGGATTACACAGGCAGGTCAATTCAAATTGATACTGTTCTGTAAGACTTACGAAGTAATGCTTCCTAGTGGTCGCAACCGCCCAATCACATATAGCTGTGAGTTGCCTACACGTGGTTTCCTTGCCCCTCTAAACGATGATGCCCTCACCAGTCCGTATTTAATGCTCTAAATCTTCAAAGGTTCAACAGTCACTTCTACTTCCATTGATCCGTATTCTGATCTTTGTAACAGCTGGATCGGAACGTCATATTTATTGACATCCACTGTTTTCTTGCCATTCTTTGCTGCCGTGGCCGATGTTTATGGTAGACATTTCGGTCTCCAGATATCTTTACTCTTCTTTCTGGTTGGAAGTGCCCTAAGTACCGGGGCCGTCAATATCATCATGGTGCTGGCTGGCCGAGGCATCGCCGGTGTTGGAGCTGCTGGTTTGCTGACAGTGCGTTATCCTTATACCAACGAGCTCTTCCCATCTCATGCCATGCTTAGATTGTCAGAACTATCTTGTCTGACACAACGTCTCTAAACGCCAATAACCTCCAACAATCAGCCATGTTTTTATTGTACGCTGTTGGCTTCTCCGTCGGACCGGTGATTGGTGGCTTCCTTGTGACTGCAAGTTTCCGCTGGGTCTTTGCCATCAAGTTCGTAGTAACGAGTGCTGCGATGCGTACCATATTAACCACGAGTTTCAGTTTGCCGTGTGTGGTTCTTGCAATGGCCTTTTGTTACCTGTTCCTCCGCAAACGAGTCCGCGGGGCAAATTCCCCCGACGAACTCCCCCAAAGCGGTCAATCGGACACATGGATCTCCCGGCTCGTCTATATCGACTGGATTGCCACATTCTTATTTATTTCCTCAGGCATTCTGGTCCTCCTTGCCCTCAACTGGGGTCCAACTGACAACTGGAAGTCCGCACGCACTATTGTCAACCTAGTCATAGGCACCATTCTTTTCGTCGCATGTATGGTGTGGGAGATTATCCTCGAGAAAAATCGACATTCACAAGCTGGAGTATCTGGCGTATTCCGTGCTCGTCCAATGATCCCGCTCGAGATGTTCACGTCGCTTGACATGTGTATCGTGCAATACGGGGCATTCGTATCTGGAATCGTCTTGTTTGTAATGTTCTACTTCGTGGCGATTTTTATGACCGTCGTCACTGGTCTTCCATCTTCTCAAGCGGGCATTCAGCTACTCTACTTTGCACCTGGTCTTGTAAGTTACAATATCTTTTTATCCACTGCTGGGTTCACAGGACACTACCAGGGTGCTGGATCGATGATCTCAATGCACCTCATAAAGAGGTTGAGACAAGCAAGTACATTTACTACATAGTAGCTCCCGGTACTTACGACGAGTGAAATAGCCTATCTACCCTATTTTGCTCGGATCGGTAATCATGACCGTCGGTCTCGGGCTGATCCAAATGGCCATGCAGAAGAATGTCCAAGGGGAGGTCAATGGGTGCGCATGCGACTCACAGTGGTAGTTGAGTTCACATGCTGATGTATGCATGCAATAGGTTTATGGCTATGTGCGGCGTTGGGGTTGGCCTAACCGCCGGACCACTCGTCGTCCAAGCACGGTTCATGAAGCCCGACCACGTCGCGATTTCGAATGCGATGTTGCTCTTCGTGAGTCTTAAGCCATCGAGTCATCTTGACAGCGGCTTACCCAGGTCGTCCTTTCGCATTTTGGTGCGCATAGTTCCGCGCTTTTGGGGGTACCGTCGGACTTGCCCAATGCTTTACGATCATGAACAGCAAAGTCGACTCTTACATCTTGAACGCTATTTCGAACGGCACAATCTCGGGTACTGACCTTGCGGTGCTTGCGGGACTATATGACAGCGGGGGACTCTCTTCCATTCAGAGCTTGGACGGACTCCCGTACGAAGTACAAACGGTGATCAGGGATGCATTTAGGAATGCGGTGAGATGGAGCTTTGTGTCTCTCATTCCCTGGGCTGGGTTGGCCACCCTGAGTTCGTTGTTCTTGTCCAAAATCCAGGACACGGACGCCAAAGCTACTGCTGAGGTCGCACAAGGGGAGGTTGCTACCCGGGAGAAGAAGAAAAGTCAAGGCTCGAACGGTGGTGAGGTTAACGGTAGTCAGGAGCAGTACCACACAGCGGCGGTGGCATGATGGAATGTTTCAGCTTCAATTAATGACTTCGGAAAGTCGGTTATTTACTTAACGTCTCAGAGTGATATCAGTGTCAGACAGCTTGTACATTTGTAGCTGATTTTCTATATGAAGTACCTACTGAGTTGTTACTTTCGTTTCCGATACCCTGTCATGACACGCTTTTTACATAGACATTCTTATGTATAAGTAATCCGGGGGCTACAGTACTATCCAATACGGTGTATACAACAATCATTTCATGGTACCCTTGAGGTTACACGGCATACGAGCGTAAGTGAGACGAAAACCTTGCAAAATACCTGTGACGTCAGAGCAACTACTGCTCTACTTTGGCGACCAATCTCCCGACAATCTCCACAGCCCTGTTAAAACTCTCGACTTGCTCTTCCGTAGGGGGTTGCAAGGCATAGGCCGCAGCAGTTCCATAGGGCACTCCGCCGCTGATTGTCTGTACAGGCGGAACCAATGACAGTGGCGCCTGGATGGCAACGATGCTGATGTCTTTTCCATAAAAATCCTGAGCACCTGGGTATTGAGGGGGTATGCTGGACAGTATCCTCTTAAGCTCAGCTAAGAGTGCGATGTCGCCGCTGTTGATGGCCAGCGTCCTGGTCACAGGAGGTTGGAGAGCAGGTGTACCGTGCGGACGGATTTGCGAGGAGATAGTGAGATCAGTACCGTCCTCGCCGACTTCCAGAGAGTACAGGGCACTGGGAGTAGGAGGGGCAAAACCGCCCGTTATCCCTGTAAAAGAAAACAACACGGTGATTGAAATCGAGATTCGGATCCTAAGGGTGTGGAGGGGTCGGACGAGGTCCTTGGCAATGCATACCTTTCTGGAAGACAACACGGTAACCTGCAATCTCCGTGGACGACATGATCTCTCAGAGTGAAGTGGTTGATTCTACGGTTCACAAGGGGAGGAGTAGGAGGTTTGAAGCGCAGCAGTCACAGTGGCTAAGCCAGTCATATCGGGATGCACCCCTTTGATCATGTCCAGAGCCGCTCCCTGCCTGGCCTCTTTATAGGGTTAGGGTTAAGTAAGTGACATCATCCACATACCTTCAATAAATGATGTTTGCCGCCACCGCATTGCACCTCACTTCACCCCATCCTCAAGCCATCATGCACCCCATCGTTACTTCAGACTCTGTCAAAGTACCTCCTGCTGCACGCACAACCAGAAAGGACGTCGTCTTCGTCCAGCCTTCTCGGATTTCCATGTCTGCTTCCACCTCCCCAGCGCCATCGGCGGAGCAAGGTCATCCAGAGCCACAAGCAGAACAGAGTGGGGACAGAGAGCCTTTAAGGCTACGTGGAGGATGTGTACCCTGTCCAGTAGTATCGATCGTTTATTTCGCGAGTCCAGCTGACTGTTCTCCGCTCGCAGTGGGGGTGGTGTTTCATTATCCCATGTCCGTGCATCTGAACGATGTAAAAGCGGGAACGCCCATTCTATACATACGACAATGTGATGCCCGTTATATTTTCAAGAACGAGAACCATATGTAGTGTATCGAAAAGTACGAAGATCTTTGCGAATAGCCTCACTATAATATTGAAATGTCCATGTCACTTGCGAGAGCCGCGTATTCGTGTCATCTCTACCCAACACTAACCCGGATGTTACATTGAGAACTTCCGATCACCTCGAAACATGTTGTCTCCACTCAGATCTTTTCTGGTGAGGGTTTGGGCGGATACCATCCCCCCACGGTCTCCCACTCTGGGCCCGGTGGTACTGTCCAATTTCCAAAGCACCCCCAAGCCCAATCCGTGTCTCTGATGGTCTGTTTCTGTCCTTCCAAGAACGCTTCAAGGGGACAAAGTCCATGTGGAGAGACAGGGCACGGCTGGATACCGTGAAGAGGCACGGGTCCATCATTGATCACGATGCGGATATGACTGGGGTCCGAGCTGGGAGTGTCCCTGGGAGAAAGGTGGATGTCCGCGGGGCATCTGAGCACTACGAGAAATTCGAAAGGTATTAGTATTAGGTTAGCAAAGGAACGGCGGGTGCGACGATAGAACGACTGACGTTGGAACTGTACGTTGGTGGCGAATGGTGCGAGGTCGGACGCCCTGAACGATCGGTTTGCTGGAATATGGTCAACAGGAAGAGGACCTGTCTCAGCGAGTGTCGTCAGGTTGAGCGCAGTGAGGACTACGTCCAGCAAAAGTGACATCCATACAATCCCCGTCAAATCCCAACGATATGTCAAAATTTCATCTTCCTCAAAACCAAGCTAATTGACGCACTATTCAACACCACCACTTCGTGGGTCGCGTCAACATATAAGACGTCATAGAGTGGCCACGTTTCCTCCCTGTGCCACGTGGCATTCGTACTAGAATTGTGAACCTCAATTGGGATGTGGGTTAGTCGAGACACAAGCTCTTGGATGTAACCGAGCCCCTGGATGCGCGCAACAGGGGAACCGAATGCAGAGTCATACCAGAAAAGAAGGTCCATGCTAAAGGAAAGTAGTAGATGCAACACACGCAGTAAAAATAACTACATGAACTCACGAGTAATTGAACCCCTCCCACTCTTCTTCCGTAAAAAGTTCGCAGAATTTGGAGTAGCCTAGGGCAACCGTCTGATACCATCGTCGTCTGCATCAAAACACTGCCCAACCCAATATACACCCAAAACAGACCTCGTATGCGCACATCAGTTGCATGCTGTATACATGTCGATCGGTCAACGTGAAACCACTGCCCGCCTCTCCATCGGCCTTGATGCTGGGGCGAAGCTCAGCTTGCAGTCGCGCCTTTGCGTCCTTGAGATACAGGCTCATCCACTCTTTGACGTATGGGCCCGAGCGGTCAGCCTTCCCATGTGCATCGGCGTTGGGGCAACTAAAGAGTAAGAGCGCAAGAGTGGCTCAGAAGCGAGAACGGAGAAAACTGCGTGGAAGCGCTAACGTATCGTATGGAGCCAGAGTGTTATTAAACTGGTCGAGCAGACGAAGTCAGTGACTCGGCTGCTCCATTCCCAACGCAACTACTCACACCACCGGCTTCGATCATCAGTACTTGCTCGTACTTGCCATCGAGAGGCCATCCGAAAAACCCGAGTGCAAAGTTAACGGCCGATGCATGCATCCGATCCCTGTGACCGAAATGTTAAGAATTACGAGCCCCAAAAGCAGGCGCAACGAGAATGTAACACGTCGGATGCTCTAGGTCAAATAGCAGGCACCAGATCTGCTATGTGCACTACTCACTGGGATTCCGTTCGGAAAACGGGGATACTGTTCGCAGCGGTGAAATTCTACATGGATGGTATTAGAGGTACCCACAAACAGTAAATCGCACATTTAACACACCTCAAGCAAAAACCCGTACTTCAGCCGCATCGACACCCCAAGGTCGACTGTAGAGATCGTCGGAAAATAGACCAGAACGCTAAATGGGACATACATAGTTGTTGCCTTCCAAAGGGTGTCAGAACTGAGAACGGTGTATATGGGAATTTGTCGAGGCCACGCGAAGTAAGCATGGGATAAAAAGGCGCGGCAAGATCGAAGATAAATCAGGAAACTCGTCGAAGGGCGCAACTCTAATTCTATTTACCTTCCTCACCAAGCTTATATGTCCTGAGAGTGCGTTACCCCGGACATTGGGGGGAGGGGATTACAAACATGCAGAACAGCATATACCCGTACAAGGCCGTGAGAGTGAGAAGGTTGATAGTAGCGTTTCCACAGGGAAGGTAGTCAGCGACTGAAGGCAATAAATAGAGGAGGATGGGCCCCGACTCACCAATCATTCAAGAAGGTCAATGATCCAGTTGCTTCCCACTCTGCAGCGCTCTCATGCAGTTGGGTAGACAGGATAGTAGGACCCGATGCTGTATAGACTAACCTTGAGCTCAAGTTTGACATTAGGCGATGGGGCGAGAGAATCGTTCATCCACAAGAAGGGGCTCGGCGATGCCACTTATTACAGAGAACTTACAAGAGCCTGTTGGATACCTGGCACCATGCCTATGCAACAAATGTACGCCCACAACACTGCAATCTTGTGGGGGCTCCGGGCCTTCGTCGATGCCAAAAGAACCTTCGGGAACACTGTACCACGGGGAGAGGTTGCCCCAAGAACGAAAGAGATTGAACTCGCGTTCTCTCGAGCCTCCTGTCACGTTTTCAACTTTATGCTCAGAAAAGTCTTCATATAGTGAAGGAGGGAGGACGAGTTGAGCAGCACCAGTTTGGATGGGTAGTGAGGGTGCTGTTAGTATAAGAGCTGGCTCTGCACCTGTTGGCGTGCTGCCTGGGTATCCTACGCTGTCGGGCATGTGTTAGGAAAAGAGAGAATAGTAGTCCCTGATGGACGTACTCCGTTGGGAACAAGTCTGGGTAATAATTTGTCGGGGAAGGAGGGGGGAAGTTGTGGACCTGAGTCGAACCGACAAAGGGGGGTGCAAGGACGTTCGCTTGGTCTTCTTTGTCTACAGCACTGGAAATATCTGGTGGTGGACACTTCAGCCGCTGCATGAGGAGCTGAGCAATGAAGCAGAGTGTGACTCCGCCCGCAAACGAGGACATGAGATGTGTGAGAGTAAATCGCGGGCCCCGAGACGAGTTCTGCACGGTGGTAACCCGAGCATCGCCGGGACGTTGCTTGTGACTTGTCAGAAGACCCTCGCGCTCAGCAACTGAAGCCTCCAAGTCGTCGTCGTGTTCCATTTGATGCTGAGTCCTGACGCAAGTAAGTAATTGAGAACGCGTACTGTCACCCCCACGTTGTTGCACGTGACTAGACTCGTCACTGGTCAACTTCGCTCCAAAACCCACCGCTGCCTGTCCTTATGACGGGCTCCTCGGGATTAGCTCTAGCAGACGATGACGGCGGCCTGGATCGCGGCTACTGGGCTGGAGTCGCTAGGGTACTGGGTCCCCCGTGGACACGTCTACCATCCCTTACCATTGGCTTCTTCGGAGTGCAGGTCCTCTGGTCAGTCGAAATGTCTTATGGTTAGTTTGGTCTTTCTACGTGTCGCCTTGGCCAGTCTTAACCCTTTCTTTTTTGCTTGGGTCCTTCAGCCTCCCCGTACTTGGTGTCTCTCGGAATGTCCAGGTCGGGAATGGCCGCCGTGTTTATTGCTGGCCCTCTGTCAGGTCTTATCGTTCAACCCATGATAGGTTTATACCATCCCATGGCAGTTTGTGCTCGAGCATCATTCAAATCTCCCTAGGTATCATCGCCGACAACTCTAAGTCTCGTTTCGGTCGGCGGCGACCCATCATTTTAGCTGGTGCAGTACTATGTTGCTGCGCAACCTTGTTACTTGGGTATACCAAATCCGTGGCATCTATCTTCGTACCCAGTGAATCATTGACGGTGTGTCACTTCTTTTTTTTATTCTGCTCTTCTGAGTTGCAATAGCACAACGTCATCACCGTTTGGCTTGCCGTACTAGCCATTTATTGCATTGACTTCTCAATAAATGCAGGTGCGTCCACCGGCCTTCCATCACTTTATAATATCACAAACTTGGTGGTAAAAAAGTCCAGGCACTTGACCGCGCGCTCATTGTTGACATACTTCCCACCTCCGAGCAACCCAATGGGAACGCCTGGGCAGCTCGCATGGTAGCTATTGGCAGTGTGGTGGGATTTTATGTGTATGTTCTCCCTTCGGCTTGTAACCCCTCATACCAAGTTTCACTACATAGTGGCAACATCAACCTTCCTTCCATCTTTCCATTTCTGGGTCATGCCCAACTTCAAGTCGTTTCCGTCATAGCATCCTTTTTATTGCTTAGCACGCATCTATGGGCAGCCTGGCGTGTGAAGGAGCGCATTTTGGTCGCCACTCAGTAAGTGTAATGTCTACCCATCTGTATGCTCCGTCTTTACTTGATAACAGTGGTCCCACCAAGACACTGAGACAGGAGATAGTAGAATTGTGGCGTACTTTCCGCCAGCTGCCACGCTTCATCTTTCGCATCGTAAGTGCTGTCTTTGATCATTCTCGGGGAGCAGTTACCAATGAGACGGCTAGTGTCTCATCCAGTTTTTGTGAGTATACGTCTCTTCAGCATGGCAGACTTCTGAATCAGGGGAAATATTTTTATCAATCCGACATTGGCGTGATTAACCTTTGTAATTTCGCCGTGACTGATTCCCAGCTCGTCGCTGGCCTGGTACCCTGTTCTTTTCTACACTTCGTTGTATATTGGAGAGCTCTATAAGCGCTCATTGCCGAACACTGTTGCTGACGATGTCGATGTCGATGCGGAAGCAACACGTTTAGGCAGTCGTGCACTATTTTACAGCGCCCTGGTCGCCCTCCTTGCTAACCTCGTCGCGCCTTCTTTCGTTATTGAGGATGAGCCCGCCATCGAGATAAATGTAGCACATGGAAGTGGCTGGCGATGGTGGGTTAAGGTGCCCAAAATACGCCTCTCGACTCTCTGGGCATCGTCCCACGCTGTTTTTGCGGGATGCATGTGGGCGACCTAGTGAGTGTGGTCTTCAATTTTCTTGTGCTTCCTGCTTGCGTCCTGGTATCACTGTTCTGACATTCCCTTATCTCTGCTTTGGTTCTTTCACGTTTTAGTTTCACGACGTCTGTCTCGGGTGCAACGTTTGTTATGGCAGTTACTGGATTTTGCGCGGCAGTTGGGTCATGGGCACCCTTTGCCTTAGTAAGTGCTCCTTTCTACAGATGGAAAGGCATGCTGCTAACGTCCTCGTCGCAACGTACATCTCCCTCTCTCTTGGTGACATGCGCATTCTTCGATTTCAGCTCGCTGAAGCAATCCTCTCTCACCCACTTACGCCTTTACTAGAATCGGAGGCAGCCGTCGAGCTTGGCTGTCACACGGGGGAGCTGGGCCTAGAGCTCAGGCAAGGTTACAATGACGGAGACACCGAACCGACAGCTATACGTCGGCATCATCATGTAGATCGAGGTCCAGGGGTTTTTGAGGGAAGTATGGTGGAAAACGAGTGCGGCGAAAACATAGAGGAAATGCAGAGGAGGGAACTATTCGAAGGATGGAGCGAGAATAATACCGGATCTGAGGGAGACTATGAGATTAATGATGTCCACACCAGTCGTGGCTCACGACCGCCGGCACTATTTGACGCTGATACCGAAAATGATCTCCAGGCGCAGGAGAGCAGTCACTGGGAGGCAAGGGGCGAGCGTTCGGAGAGGGGGAGTGATGGTCTAGACGTGGATGACGGAAAGTATCATAAACGGACGAGTGACGAGTGGAAAGATGACGAACGCGAAGGACTAATAAACTCTGAACGCCTGCGTCTTGGCGATGGACAGTGGTCGTCACGACCGCAGGCGACTGATACCTTGGAGCCTGACGTGCATCCACTCACTGGTGGTTCTGGAGGTCATGGAAGGTTTTCGGGAGGTAAGAAAAAGGGAAAGGGACTCAGTGCACATGCTGGTACAGTCCTTGTGAGTGTAACTCGTGTACCCATTCTCTCCTCTGCTACTGGCTTTCCTCTTGGGGTGATCCAGGTGGCCCCTTTACTGCGGAGACCACCCAAAGTTTCTCACCCTTAGCCGTTATTGTCAAGGCGCTAACCACTTTGAACAGGGTATACACAATGTTTTCATCGTTCTTCCTCAATTTCTGGTCACAGGCCTTTCGGCATTCATCTTCGCCATCCTAGACCCTGAGAAATCCGTTCTCCATGGACACCACCCGGGAAGCTCAATGCCGGTTGGAGCTCCTGGAAATGGAACGACTGTGCTAGGTACCGATGAGGCTGAAGGAACCAGGAGGGGATTGGTTGAGTTAGGGCATGTGAGTTCTCGTGCAGTCCAGATGGTAGGTGAAAAGGCACTGCAGCTTCTGCGCGCGCGCGCGGAAACTGAGGACAACACTGTAACCGGTAACCCGAACGCGCTTGCGGTGATCTTCTCGTGCGTAGTTGTTACATTTGCGCAAAGCATTTGGGAAACTGACACTGCGCTCCCCGGTCATTTGTATTACTCACCTTTTCTGATGCGAATGTCATCCACACCACCCGTACCCACCTGACGGTCGCCATTATCTTTACGCGGGATGTTGGTGATGCCTGTATTCGACTCATTTTCGTTTGATATGAACGCCGGCGTTCGGCGGTGTCTGCACAGTTTGGGAGGCTTTGCTTCCATAGTTGCCTTCGTACTTACGTGTCGTCTTGCACGATGATTGAAGTCTGTAATGCAAGCGGGGGGTAATATATTTGTCTTCTGATCTACAAGCGTTCTCTGCTTCATAGCCAAAGCTTCTGACGTTGACCGCGGAAATGAGTAGTAAGCTCGGATGGAGAGGAGTGACGTAAGCAAGCTTCATGTCCTTCCTCCGCCCAACTCGTGCGCATACCTGCGTGCACACGCGTATGCGCCCGAATTCCGTTGGCTCTTCGGTCATCGTGGGACGCGACGTACAGCTGTAGAGACAGCTCGGGGCACGTTCTTCGGAAGTATTTCCACGGGACTCGCAGTGCGTGTACTCCCTCGGACGTTTCTGTATCATAGAGGCTCATGGTGTATACTATGTCGCACTTCATCTGGCGGAGCAGTACAACAACATGGACAGGTCACGCGTCCAGAGCCAGGAACAGGGTATCTTACCTCTATTTCTCCATTGATCGCAATATTTTGCTTACTGCTGGAGGGAAGCATAAAACTTCATTTCAAAGATCACAAGGGAACTCCCATAAAAACGATCGAAGCTAACGAAGGCGACGATATTTTATCACTCGCACATGAATGGGACGTAGACTTAGAAGGTGTGTGTTTGTAGTCCTCGCTGCATCTTCTGCCGTTCCCTCACGTTCCATTCTTTTCATACTATTGCGGGATGCCATTGTATAGGTGCCTGCGAAGGCTCAATAGCATGCTCCACTTGCCATGTTTATCCTCCAGCCTGAGATGTATGACGTCCTTCCAGAACCTTCCGACGACGAGAATGACATGCTCGACCTTGCATTCGGACTCACCGACACCAGCCGTCTCGGGTGCCAAGTGCAGGTCACAAAAGAGATGGACGGTATGGAGATTCGACTTCCGAGTGCTACGAGGAACATGTTCGTGGACGGGAAGAAATCAACCCACCATTAATCCACACTGGTTCACCGTGGTCCACCCGAGATGCGAGCAAGCGTGGGAGTTCTCGGCTAGGTGTTTTTTTCCAAGAACACCATACGTTCGAACCGCAAGGCGTACGTTTTGGTTAATTTACACGGTCAAGCGTGTGCTATACTTGCCATGCAGCTGTAATAACACCCCTCTCTTATTACAGAGATTACCTTGGGACTTGGCAAATCGGGGCAGTGACAAGCATCAGCACCTTCATCACTACAGGTTCTTCTAGACCTCCATTCTATGATGTTCATACACAATCTGGTCCAGGATGGCAGCACACCCCTCCAAGTTTGAGGATGAAAAGAGGCGTGCAGCTCACAGGCCAACAGAGGGTGCAGAAGAAACGTGATGTCATCAGCAGCCGTTGATATATCCGGTTTCACGAGATCACCTCTGGTATGATCGATATGACCATGCCAGTGATCATGCACATGGCTTATCAGCATGTGTGCAGGTACACAGGGAGAGAACGAGACATTGAAGATATGTTCTGTAACTAGTAGTGGCACCGTATTACTCCAGTTCATTGTTAGGTTTAGAGCACAGGGCTCGTACTAACCTCTTGAAGGTGAGACTTACTATGTGCGTGCTCGTATTACAATGTCAGGAAGTTGCCCCCTTGAAGTTGGTTGTCAGCGATTCCTGTTGTCTATGATGACGCGATAGCAGGTGAGGCATCATGCATCATGCCGCTTCTTGACGAGAATGGTAGATGGAAGTAGGGGCGCTAGTAGCGCAGTAGGCTGCACGACGGTCAACGCTTAGAAGGGTGAACTTAGGTCTCGAGCGGATGTGCGGGGGCGACGAGTAGACTTCTCGTCTCATGCGGTTTCGCATTCTGGTAGCTACCTTCTATACGTCACTAGTATTTGCTATCCTTTATGCGCTTGTCGAGACGCTGTCTCAACACTTCTCATTTCAAGTTGAACCTGCAGTCTGGTGTTCTGCATGGTGTACTATCCTCCAATCCTCAAATACAATGAAACTCGAGCTCGACACGCATGGTGCCACCAGAAATCATGAGCCATGACTCAGTGGCGCCTCCCCCGTTGTCGTCTCTTGAAGTGGATGATTTCAAAGCTCGCAAAGTCAGAGGACTACGTGCGCACCCGATGGGGGACACCGACAG